>JARPMJ010008676.1:0-32707 GCA_033366665.1 Phoxinus dragarum | reverse complement strand
TCAAAATTAAAATGAATGAATGGAGTCTGGGCTGTGAAAAAAGCCACAGAAGGCTGTACATAGGTCAGAGCGACTGGTGACTGGGCTGGGGATAGAGCCACTGGTGACTGGGCTGGGGATAGAGCCACTGGTGACTGGGCTGGGGATAGAGCCACTGGTGACTGGGCTGGGGATAGAGCCACTGGTGACTGGGCTGGGGATAGAGCCACTGGTGACTGGGCTGGGGATAGAGCCACTGGTGACTGGGCTGGGGATAGAGCCACTGGTGACTGGGCTGGGGATAGAGCCACTGGTGACTGGGCTGGGGATAGAGCCACTGGTGACTGGGCTGGGGATAGAGCCACTGGTGACTGCACAAAGGGCGAATCCACTGGAGGCTGGGCAACATTAACAGGGTCACAGTGCTTTTCCTGAAATGAAAAGAACACAGAACTATAATGACAAAACTGTGATTTAATAAGTAGTGTTGAGTTAAAATAGTTGATTTCTCAAATTTAATCAATTCTCATTTAGACAATCTGATTCTTTGTTAAACTTGAAGCACACTTTATGACTAGCTGAATCATTCTAAGAAGGAACTCAACACATTTGAAGACTACATACTTACACTGGAAAAGATTCCAAACACTTACACACAGACATTAACATTATGTGCATATTTTCATGCAAAATGCACATAAAATAGGTGGATGGACACATAGCGAGGTTTCAAACATGCGAACCCATGGAGAGGGGGTTTGAGTCACTCACTAATAATACAAATTTCAACTGATAAAAATGTTCATTTAATGTTATCCATGTTATATTTCATCTTAACTAACATTGTGAACTTTACAGGATTTTCTGTAGCTCAAACAGTAGAGCGTTGGCGCTAGCAATGCCAAGGTTGGGGGTTCGATTCCCAGGGAAAGCAAGAACTGACAAAATGTAAAATGTGTATCTTGAATGCAATGTAAGTCGCTTTGGATAAATTTATAAGTAGGCAAACTGGAACGCAGCTCTTAACAAGCCTTAAGATAAAATTTAACAGGGATAATCAGGCCAAAAATTATGATAATTTATCAATAAAAGGTAATGCATATGGCCAAATCAAAATCATTATGAAAAAAAAAAAACTTGCTCAAGTGATACTGTGGTAGTAACTTACCAGATTATCAAAAGGTGATATCCAAAGAACATACAATGTAGAGTACGGTTTGATTCCATGATCTGAAATTGACCCAGTAGAAGTGCTCTCTATAGCATTTGAAGAAGTAGCTTCCTGGATTCTGAACACCTCACTGGCCATTTCATCTTGTCCAATAAAATCAAACAAGACCTAAATTTTTTTAACAAAATAAAGAAATCCAGAAATGAGGAAAAATAACTAAATAAAACATCTATGAAAAAAAACCTTAATCTTCGTTCTTCACAATGAACGTCTTACTTGAATTGGATCAGACATGATGAACTTCCTCTTATTCACATCTCCATTTGGATATTTGGCTTTCAGATATTCTCCATCTAGAGGTTCAACACGGGCTGCCATTCGCTGGCGTCTTTCCTCAATGGCCTAAACATTTATATATATATATATATATAAATATATATATATATATATATATATAAATAAAATTAAACAATAAAATATTTAGTGGCAGCACTAACCTTTTTGCGCTTTTCTTCCAGAACCTCATAGCAGTGCCTCCTTCTGTCCTGCAATACCATATATGTAATACACATTTTTGTTTTAAAAATTTTTTTACCTTGGCAAGCAAACTGCGAATAGTCAAAAATTACCTTTTCTATATCTGCCAACAAAGAAGCATTATATTCTTCGTCTTGCTGGGAACGTACAGCTCGCCACTCCTGAAGGAAATAAAGTACAACTATGAGTCACAAATCAGTCATATTTACAACCATTGACAACATCAAAAATAACTTCACTCACAGAGAGATTTACAGATTCTGTAGTCTCAGCACTGAAGGAGGTTTCATCAAGTGCTGTAGAGCTGGATGGTTCTTGTGAGTTCTGGGGAATGGCTGCGGATGGTGTCATTACCTAAGAGAAGACAAAAAAATATAATGACAAAGAATTTGTTAGAGTCACTGCACAGTAAAGAAGTTACTTGAACTGTCACCTAACATTAAATGTGCACTGTGCATAAACATATAATTTATATTAAGGTTAAATGAAAGGCCAATTCAACTGAACATGTCTTAAAGAAATGGCTCGTTCATTTGTACATCTAGGGCCAGATTTACTAAACAGGACAAATTAGCATAAAAACACAATCCCATAAATGCACTGATGGATTATAAAGTTCTGTGGGTGATTTAAATAAAATTACATTAAATAACTTCACTCACAGAGAGATTTACAGATTCTGTAGTCTCAGCACTGAAGGAGGTTTCATCAAGTGCTGCAGTGCTGGATGGTTGTTGTGAGTTCTGGGGAATGGCTGCGGATGGTGTCATTACCTAAGAGAAAACAAAAAAATACAATGACAAAGAATTTGTTAGAGTCACTGCACAGTAAAGAAGTTACTTGAACTGTCACCTAACATTAACCCCTGGTATCACAGACAAGGCTTAAGGCTAGTCCCAGACTAAAATGCATGTTTGAACGGTCTCAACTGAAAATATCTTGCTCTGACAGATGTTAAAACATGTCAGCTCCATTGTTCTGTCACAATATGCACACATGTAACATTTTCTTGCACATCATTTTAACTAAGGCCTAGTATTGGCTTAAGCTAAGCCCTGTCTGTGAAACCGGGCCTTAATGTGCACTCAGCAGAAACATATAATTTGTATTAAAGTTAAATTAAAGGCCAATTCAACTGAACGTGTAAAGAAATATCTCGTTCATTTAAACATTTAGGGCCAGATTTACTAAACAGGACAAATTAGCATGAGAACACAATGCACTGATGGAAGTGTAAAGTTCTGAGAAATACTAGTACATTGACAAACATTTGTGAATCACATCATAAAGTTTGGTTATGCCAAAGGAGGGTTGTGCTGGAGCAAAAGTAAATCTGGCCCTTGGACTTTGTTTAACATGTAGTGAAGTCATACCTGTGAAACTTCAGCTCTTGGGACTATATAGAGCCTGCTCTTTCCAATTGCTTTTTTTAGGTCTTTCACACTATTTGCATGCACTTTTTCTATCTTCCGTCCTTTTCCTGCTCTTGCCAAATGAAAACCTATTAGGTTTAAATTCACAGTTGGGTAGCATTGGCAGACAAAATTGTTTAATTCAGAAAGAGTCCAATTTAATTGGATTTTTGATCGTTGGATTCCTCTCCCTGTTGTTTCATGCAGTGGTCTACCTACAAAATTGAAAATAAACATAAGCAACATAAAATAAACAACAGCTCATCAGCTAATCATATACTGTATGTAATAGATCAGGTTTAATATACAGATCACTACCAAGTTTGGTTAACAATAAGTAACATTTCCTGTTTTTAAAATGATTTTTTTCCTGTATTTAAAATACGTTTATGCCCACCAAGAAAATACAATAAGAAAGTATAATAAGAAAATCATTGCCGTGTAGAGAGCTCCATTGATTATGAGTTTTTGAAAGTGTACTACTTTGCATACCTCAAATTGACCTAAAGTAATAAACAGCTTCAGTGATTATAATGCCAGCAATCTTTGCTCACTTTTAAGGCTATATTAAGGTTTTTCATGCTACTTACTACAAAATTAAAAGTTTTCGCTTTAATAAACTCATTAAAATGTGCAGCTGAATCCAAGTGACTATGATAACCATAGCAATGGATGAAACAAAACAATCTGATACTGTGTGTCAAATGATCTGTGCATTAAGTCTTAGAGTGTAAAAGCTAAATTATTGAAAAAAATTAAATCGTTCTAAATACGGTATTTGTTTTTATGATCTGTCATGACAGTAATTTATTTTTTATGAATAAACAGGATAAGCTCATGTTTTGAGCAACCTCCATTACAAAATGGTTTTGAAATTTATTTTGGTAAAAATAATAAATTAATTTATTTATTTACCCAATCCCATGTTCGCAAACCGTTCAAGCTCTGTTGTAGATGGTAAAATCTCAATATCTGGGCCAGAGAGGAGGAAAAGGTGTATTTGCCAGACAGAATTTTCTTGCCTTCCTGGTGGTCCTGGCATACACAAAAATACACAGTTAAATAATATCTTAAACATTGGTAAATCACTGTTAATAATGCAAATGGGTACATAGCAAAGCCCGACTTACTGTGAAGTCGGTGGACCTGACGCCGGAAAAGGCGTCTAGTTGAAGTAAGGAGGTTGTTATTAGGGTTAGCTGAGAGCTGCTGTCTGGCTCTTGAGATGCTGTTAAAAACTCTGTCAAAGATCGCTGGCGGCATCTCTTGATCTGATGACATAGTAGGCTGAGAGAAAACTGAGAGAAACATTGCATTTCGTAGAAAAAGTTAAAAAAAAAAATTAACAGAAAATTAAAAAATACGTAATAAATTGCAAGACAGAAAACAATGTGATAATGAACCAAATTAAAATTAAACTTAAATATTACATAGATTTGTGTGGATGAGCATACAGAATTGTCAAAAGCTGAAGCCGTGTTAAAATTATTCAAATAATTGTTTTACTAAATATATACTGGTTTAAAGTGGATTAAATGACTGCAGGTTAGTCTCCTTGGAGTGAGATGTCATAGATACAGATTAACCAATCACTGATTCCTCTTGTTCCTAAATCAAATTATATTATTTTTTCCCAAATGACATGTACTAGAGCCTTTCAGTACTTTTATTACTCACAGTAGGCTACTGTTTGGTTAAAGGATCTTGTCCTTTATACACATTGGTCTAAAAAACATTTTTAATTAGAATAAAGAACTATTAGAATTTGTAACTGGCTTAAAACTTTTAGAAAAAAAGAACATACGGTAAACATACGTTTTCTCAAACGCATCTTGGCCAGGAATTCAATATTGCCTAAAAGATCCAGATTTAGTTTTTCTGTTTTCATACTTGCTTCTGTCTTGAAGCAGGTCTGCACAGACCGATCAGCTTATGACATTAAAATAAGCAACAGGAAAACTAAACCTGGATATTTTAGACGTAGAAATGGCCCGTAATGGTCACTCTACAGAACAGATAGCATGCTGTAACGCTAGCTATTGCAAAGTGGAATTCTTCACTGCCTACACCAGCACATACCTTGTTCGCAGCAATGCCACATTTTTATAATTAAAGATAAGAGAAAATTATACATTACCAGCATCGAACATGACGATGCATGGAGCCAAACAAAATAGCTATTTTATTAGCATTGGTCAAAACGCTACAATAAATAACTTACTCGTTTACGTTCCTACACGAAATCCGAAGACATTTCCACTGACATGTAATAACTAACGTTACATGGAGCAAATCCGACCATATGTAAACTTGGATAAACATTTAAAATAAAAAAATAGCCTACACCAGATAACTTCTGTCTGATAGGCTATATCACTTTGATATAACATTTTATCAAACATTACGACAAAATGAAAAACATAAACGTAAATTATTATGGGGCTAATGAGATGATTCCGACGGTATCTCTGAAAACTATATGAGCCTACCTTAGAAAACGGTTCATTGACAACGCAAAACAATCCGTGATTTGCAAATAATGCAGTTACTATTCCATTGTTAATAACATACACAGTTAACTTACATGTACAGTAATGTTATTACCTGAAAACCAGGTCAGGCCGTTCTAAGATTTTTTGGCGCGCTCCTCGAAGACAAAGTGGTTAGAAAAGGCGGGGCTTAAATGGTTAGAAAAAGGCGGGGCTTAGCAAAGGGGTGGTTTGAGTACACAATTAAGATATCTATAAAATAATTTCGACTAGTCAGAATGTTCATTCAAGATATCTACACTGACATTCTTCCTAGTCACAAAGCTGAATGCAGATATCTCCAAAGAAAGATCCCCCCAGTCAAAAAGCAGACTGAGATATCTACAAATAAATTGAAGATATCTTTAAATGAGTTTTGACTAGGACGAGTTCCAATTCAAGATATCTCTAATTAAGTTTTGCCTAGTCAAAACTCCAGTTCAAGATATCTACAACTGTAATTTGACTAGTAATAAATGATTTAAAGATATCTACAAATGTATTTTTGGATATCTTAAAAAATGATGAATTAAAGATATCTCCAATTTGATTATGACTAGACAAAACCCAGTTAGAGATATCTTGAACTGGAGTTTTGACTAGGCAAAACTTAATTAGAGATATCTCTAATTTAATTGCCACTAGTGCAATTATAATTTGAGATATCTCTAACTGGGTTTTGTCTAGTCATAATCAAATTGGAGATATCTTTAATTAGAATTTCTACTAGTCAAAACTCATTTGTAGATATCTGAAAATATTTTCCAATTGAAGTCAATGGAAGAATATGACTAGTCATAAAAGCATTGTAGATATCTGTAACGTATATTACGACTAGTCAAATTAACATTGTAGATATCTTCAATGCATATTACGACTAGTCACAATCACATTGTAGATATCTTAATTGCAATTACGACAAGTCAAAATTGCAGAAGAGATATCTGGAACTGGAATTATGACTAGTCAAAACTGATTTATGACTAGTACGGGAAGGAGTATTTAATGCTAAAACGGCTTGCCATATACGGCCGCCATCTTAAACCGGTCGTACTCCTAGTTTCGTTGCTTAGCAGCAGTTAGATTCCAGAGCACTGTGGCAGTGTTGCCAGATTGGGCGGGTTCCCGCCCAATTGGGCGGTTTTGAATTTGATTGTGCGGGTAAAAAAGGGTTTGGGCGGGTGGACAAAATTTGGGCTGGTTTGGGGTCAGTTCGGCGGGTTTCAAACATCTACATTTTAAAGTCTAATTGGTTAAAAAACTAAACTAAAGTGTGCATAGTCCATAAAATCAGTCATCATGACATTACAACACACACATGCAGCGCAGCAGAGTCAGCTGGCGTTGGTGTTGACGTCACCGACGAGCACGCACTTTTAGCCAATCAACGAGCGATCAGCAGGAAGACGCGATTTAGCGCGATAACTTGTAGCTGTAAATTCGAGTGATCGCTAATGCCAAAGAAACATAGTAAGTTGCATCTACAGTAAAGAGTGAGATAGTGAGCAACTCTAAAAACGTACACATGTGGGTGTTGATGACTCGATGGTGAATAACTGATGAGAAGAGCACAGTTGAATGAGTTGAATTGAAATTGAATATGGGACGACTCCTTTCCATGGTCATGTGCACACTAGCCTAACTAGACATCTGCAACTTCTACACCGTCCAGACTGCATGCACTCTCGTCCCTGACAGCGGCTGACAAAGGTTTGAATCAACAATGATCAGTTTTGACTGCTAAATTCTGCGTTATGTTCTGCAATGTTCCGAGGGTTAAAGTCATCGGTTAATTTCTTGATTGCCGTTTTGACAGTGTCCACCTGGACATTTAGAGTCATATTTGCTAATTCTCCCTAATTATTGCCCTGTTTTGATCCGTTTTCCTGGGAAATTTTTTTATTTTATTTTTTATTTTATCATCGTTATTTTGTTTTAAGGATATACAAATTGTGCTTATCAACCTTGAATGACATGGCCATAAAATTATATCACGTTATTTTGGTAGTAAAATTTTGGGCGGTTTTATCTTGGAGTGGGCGGGTTTTGGTGAGCTTTTGGGCTGGGAATCACCGTCCCAATCTGGCAACACTGCACTGTGGAGCATTTTCCTGTTCTAATCGGCGGACCAGCGCAAATAGGGCCCGGGATTACTTTTAACAAGTAAATTTTAACATTACCGTACGTTTGGTTGTATTTTGTGAATAGAATATTACCAGATAATTGAGGAGGAGCAAGGATCTTTGATATTACTGTACTGAAATCGTATGTATATGTTTACTGCATCACTCGGCATGGAGAGGTTGGGTAAAGTAATAATTACAATAGCTTCTCGGTTATCAGATACAAGCATTCAACGGCCCTGTAGTATAAACATATATAAATATAGGTTATTTGTGGTTGCGCATGTGATATCAGGAAGCAATGTAACGTTAATAACGTTAACGTTAAGTTACCTGTGTAATACACACATGACGGCGTCGGCGATGCGCAAATCGAGTGTGTGTGTGTGAGAGAGAGAGAGAGAGAGAGAGAGAGAGAGTGTGTGTGTGTGTGTGTGTGTGTGTGTGTGTGTGTGTGTGTGTGTGTGTGTGTGTGTGTGTCACAAATCATTATTGTTTCTTCATCTTATTAAAATATCTTACTTTACTGCAACTCTGTTTCTGCTTCTTTATCATATTTATAGTGTGTGATTCATAAAATACCGGTTACGGTACCTTATATCCTACATCACATATTATGATTTTGGACGTCTGGTCACTTATATCAGAATATTATATTACTGTTAAGCCTACTATGAATATTACAATATGCCGAACCATGTGTCCTGTATCATAGCTACATGAATTACATTTGCAGAAAAAAAACCCACATGAAAATCAGTTCGGTCTTCAGTGAGTTATGATTAATTAAATGCGCTGACAGCTCATTGCACCGGCCATACAGAATACACTGAGTGGAGCGGGTGACCGGTTTAAGATGGCGGCCCCACGGCTCGACCGCGCTAATAGGCAGGTAGCGGTCGATAGGGCGTCTATCTATATGATGTCTATGATGTTCATTATCAAATTATAATAGTCAACCAAACATATAGAAATTTTACCAAATCATGTTCAGGCTACAGAGGTAGCCCCTCATTTAGGAACGAGCTCCTCGGTTTGTCCTGGCTGGTCCTGCTCGGAAACCCGGTTCTATCACCCTTCACTCGCCATGTTATTTACGTTTCTGCCATTCTCATGGCGGCGTGTAAGATTGCAGTCCTCCAAATGATGAAAAGTTTTGCCGTAAACAATGTTTTTTGCGACACCACGATATGAACGATAGAGCATAATATGAATCGATAGACTTTTTATATCGTCCATCCGATATATATCGTCATATCGCACAGCCCTACCGTGGAACGTTTCTCACTGGATGAGTTTAGGCGGACCGATTATACTGGAGCACCAATAGCGTTCATAACCATAGACATGTATAGAAAGGCTAGATGGCTTACCGGCGCTGAGAGCCAATGGGACCCGACGACGTCACACGGCGGCCATCTTAGGACAGGACCGCTCGTCCAGTTATAACATTAAAGTCTATTGTGCATGTAGTGCTGAAATAACTATATTTTGCTCAATTTTCAACCGATTTTCAAACGGCTTGGTGTGACATAAACGTCAGGGATGCGGCTATACACAGCTACGCTGCAATGTTAAGCGTTTCTCAAAACGTGAAGCTACAATTTAAACATCGGCATCAGCACAAATCATAGCCACGTTAATAAGGTTTGTAATGAACCAAACCGTTTGTAAATCCGTCAAGAATTCAGCAAGTTACGAGCATTTTAGTTGGCGTATGTCACTCACCTTCCGTCCACAGCAGCAGGGAGCAGCAGCGCAGTCTCCTGACCTAAGATGGCCGCCAAGTGACGACACAGCTGACTCCTGTTGTGGAAATTATCAATATTAAAACCTGGATGAAGGAGACAAAGTCGATTCTCAAAAGATTAAACAAAAAGTATTTTATTTCTTGCAAGAAATAGGCGTTCAACATACAGACAATGTCTAGGTATGAGAAGGCAAAGAGTTAGTGCCCTCGACCAAGTTATATACCCTAACACATCAAAAAACCTGTTACCTTGAACCCAGACGTCTTAGCTCATGGTCTCATGTGCTCATGTGCCCATGGTCTCATGTCCAATCTTATTTTTATCAAGCCAGTAATACTGTCATGTCAGCAAAAGTTTCCTGTTTTTTAGCAGCAGATCATAACTGATGATCGAAACTGCGCACACACATATCTTCACACTTAAAGCACAAAAGGTTATTTGGAGTGCACACATTGTCAGCCTTCACATGACCCAGTGAACATTTTGTTCTTCAAGCCTGCTCTAACTTATACAAATCTAAAAAAAACCTTGGTTACATATCTTTACTGATTACTTTGATTATATTCCATTAAATGCTTATGAGTTAAAAAAATGAATCTTCAAGGTTAATAAAAGTTGTACACATATAAAAGTAAAAGAATTCTTTAAAAGTAAAATTTCCATAACAATCCGCCTTGAGCCATCTAGCCTTTCTATACATGTCTATGTTCATAACCGTCTATGTTCATAACTTGATAACTTCAGACAACAACAAACCACAGTGAACATGAACACAGAAGCTGACGAGACCGCTTTGGTCGGCCCCGTGGATGGGACATTTTGTTATAAGAAACGAACGGATGGAAGCGTCGATAAGAGCGTGGTTGTGTGCAAGCTGTGCAACAAGGAATCCGGAACGGCTATTGCTACACTTAATGGCAAAAATAGCACTGGTCTGCTGGACTTGGTTGAACAAAAATAAACAATATTGTTGCTTAAGCTTATGTATTCAGTCATTATTCAATGGTATACTAAAAATCCATGTGAAAAAAATTACTTCTCACTGTTCTCAGGTCAAATATTTATATGCGATTAAAATGCGATTCATTTCGATTAATTAATTACAAAGCCTCTAATTAATTAGATTAATTTTTTTAATCGAGTCCCGGCCCTAATATATATACAGGTATATATTGATATTTAAACTGCTGGAAGGAACCGTCTCACATAATTGATTTTCAGCTGATTAAAGAAAGAAAGTTTCATTAAGAGCTGTCAAATATATTCTAGCGGGAAGTGAAAATAAGATTTAGATGTAACACAAAAAACTCCAAACTGGTTTGTCAAGAGGGAGTGATTCGAATGTAGATGAGCTGAAGAGATCGACGCCAGGGACGGTTTGTGGCACACTGGCTCAATGTAAATTGATCCTCAAGTGTAAATGCACCTGATGTCAGTCCCACACAGGGGAATAACACGCGTCACATGACCCACAGCCTCGTCACGTGATGACAGCGATATTCTGTTGTCATGACTGACAAATAGAGAAGAGCATCTTTAGGTTTCAATCTCTTCTGCCTGCCGTTCCTTATTTTATCATTGTATATTTGTCTCACACAGCTGTCAATGCAATAGCCGTGCAAGAAAGAATAATACAGCCCAGCTGTGTTGGTGGGAATGCACTGTAAATCTATATTACATTATTATGGGATCTCCTTCGATGCTCTTTACTTTTTAAAATCATTTTGTTTCTGTCTTTTTAAAATATATTTTTATTAGGGCTGTCAAAAGATTAATCGCATCCAAAATAAAAGTTTGTGTTTACATAATATATGTGTCTGTACTATGTATAATTATTATGTATAAATACACACACATTCATGTATATATTTAAGAAATATTTGCATTTATATACTGTACATACATTTATATAATTTATATTATATATCAATATTTTATATATAAATATAAGCAATTTTTCAAAAATATATACATGATTGATATAAATAATCATACACAGTATACACACATATATTATGTAAACACAAACTTTTATTTTGGATGCGATTAATCACGATTAATCTTTTGACAGCCCTAATTTTTATATTAACATATTTTAATGACAGTAGCCTATATTTATTGAACAAAAAAGTATTCTTTATAAAGAATTAAAAATAAACAAAATAGTACAAACTATAGTAATCTAAAGCTAAAGTAATTGTTTTGAACAAAGACTAATTATCTAAAGTATTTACTGCAGGCGAAACTCGAACAATTAGAATATGGTGCAAAAGTTCATTTATTTCAGTAATTCAACTTAAAAGGTGAAACTAATATATTATATAGACTCATTACATGCAAAGTGAGATATTTCAAGCCTTTATTTGTTATAATTTTGATGATTATGGCGTACAGCTTATGAAAACCTTTTCACAATATTCTAATTTTGAATTTGGGGTACAAAAACCTGTATGAGTTTCTTTCTTCTGCTGAACACAAAAGAATATATTTTGAGGAGTGTTTGTAAGTAACCAGACAGTTGATGGACCACATTGACTTCCATAGTAGGAAAAAAAAATCAATAACCAATCAAGAAAGAAACTCATGCAGATTTGAAACAACTTGAGTAAATGCCGACAGAATTTTTATTTTTGGGTGAACTAGGCTATCCCTGTTACAAATCAGAGGTGTGCTCGTTTTTCTGTAAAGGCAGAACGAATATAATCACATGAAATTAGCATTCAAAGTTGGAATATATGAAAAGAGAAGACATTTGAGCATGTAAGCTGTTTGACCTTTGGATCTGGTTTGGACTGCGAGCATGCGCAAACCATGTTGTTTACTTGAGCCATAAAGTTACAGCTTTAAACTCCCAAAAATAAAAAATAAATGGCATGAACGATAACTTTATGAAAAAAACATTATTATAGACAGGAAAGATATTGCCTAGTAGGATATAGAAATATCGATTCATGCACGTTACCACGCATGCTTAAAAATCGCGAATAAATACATACAGCTATTATCTAAAACAAGGATTTAACACATACTGTGCATTTCACAGGCAAACCGCGCAAAGCTCTTGCCTCGAGCTGCTGTCAACTCGGAAAGAAGATCGCGTGCGCGAGTACATGCAACTACTAGGAACTCAACACTTACTTTGATTTAATGCAAAGTTGCAAACACCTCTGATTCTGATCTGCTGGATTGTGTCTCTCTGGTCTCTGTTAGGACTGATCGCGTGCGGTCGCTCTGCGCGCTGATTGGTCGAAACGCGGATGCTGCGTAACTGGGTTACCCAGTGGGAGTTCATTCGGGGTAAGATAGTATATTTTATTATGAAAACCCAAAGATACTGTCCCTTGAATATGCTGTTAATCTCTTTATCTTGCATGCCAAATTCTTCATTCACAAGCAAAAATGGCGTACGCTTTTCCTTGCTGAATTTAACTCTTTTATTAATTTCACCCCTTAGACTTATATATAAGTTAGCTATAGCTAACAAAAAAAGTGCAAAATATTTGATGCATTATGACGATTTATTCAGATATATGATTTAACCTTCTCCTTTTCTTTTCAGTGTAATTATATGTGTTGATGTACGCAAATCCAAATTGATTTATTTTTCTTTTTTTGTTGTTGTTATTGTTCATTGAAAGAGATACAGCCACACTTTATTTCCCTGATCGTGTGTGTGTGTGTGTGTGTGTGTGTGTGTGTGTGTGTGTGTGTGTGTGTGTGTGTGTGTGTGTGTGCTTGAGTTCTGCAATAAAAATGAATAAACAAATAAATTAAAAAAAAAAAAGTGCATCAGGGGCCTTTTCACCAGGGCCGGATTTATCTAATATTGGGACTTAGGCTAAATACATTTTTGGTCCCCCTCAAACCACACCTTGCTTTCGGTCAGAAGCCTCATATGACCAAAACCTTTCTTTTCAGATGATGTGTTGCATGCTGTGGTACATCTGACAGCTTCTCTCATATCTCACAGCATGTTTAACTTGAACAATTACTGTTTTAAATGATGTCAGGTTCACTTGGCATTGCAATTCAAAGATATGTTCAAATTAAATTGTGTTTAGAACTCAAATATTTAATCCCACCTGAGTAAGTAAAATTTCCTTTAGATATTTCATTATGCAGTAACACCTTTTGTCCTCAGCCCATGATTTACTCACAAGTCATTCATGTGGATATGACTTTCTTCTTTCAGACGAACACAATCAGAGTTATATAACGGCAGTGAATTGCAGTTTATGTTTTAAAGTCCATAAGTGCATCTATCCATCATAAAAGTGCATCTATCCATCATAAAAGTGCATCTATCCATCATAAAAGTGCATCTATCCATCATAAAAGGGCATCTATCCATCATAAAAGGGCATCTATCCATCATAAAAGTGCATCTATCCATCATAAAAGGGCATCTATCCATCATAAAAGAGCATCTATCCATCATAAAAGTGCATCTATTCATCATAAAAGGGCATCTATCCATCATAAAAGTGCATCTATCCATCATAAAAGTGCATCTATCCATCATAAAAGCGCATATATCCATCATAAAAGTGCATCTATCCATCATAAAAGGGCATCTATCCATCATAAAAGTGCATCTATCCATCATAAAAGTGCATCTATCCATCATAAAAGTGCATCTATCCATCATAAAAGTGCATCTATTCATCATAAAAGTGCATCTGTCCATCATAAAAGTGCATCTATCCATCATAAAAGTGCATCTATTCATCATAAAAGTGCATCTATCCATCATAAAAGTGCATCTATTCATCATAAAAGTGCATCTATCCATCATAAAAGTGCATCTATCATCATAAAAGTGCATCTATCCATCATAAAAGGGCATCTATCCATCATAAAAGTGCATCTATCATCATAAAAGTGCATCTATCATCATAAAAGTGCATCTATCCATCATAAAAGGGCATCTATCCATCATAAAAGTGCATCTGTCCATCATAAAAGTGCATCTATCCATCATAAAAGGGCATCTATCCATCATAAAAGTGCATCTATCATCATAAAAGTGCATCTATCATCATAAAAGTGCATCTATCCATCATAAAAGGGCATCTATCCATCATAAAAGTGCATCTATCCATCATAAAAGTGCATCTATCCATCATAAAAGTGCATCTATCCATCATAAAAGTGCATCTATCATCATAAAAGTGCATCTGTCCATCCATTCATTTAAAATAGTTTAATATGAGTCCACACACACACACATATATTAGACACCTGTATGTTATAACCGGTTTCATTAGACCCAGTGAACATTCAAGATGGACTTTGCTGTAAAAACACCATCGCACTTTTTTAATTTGACAGATAATAATTCGCATGCCCCATTGGTGCTTGGACCCCGATGATTACCACTTGCGGTATTAAATATTTATTTATTTGGTTGATGAGGCCCGCAACATGTTTTTGATAGTATGACAGGTATGTATATATATATACAGCTACAATAAACTTCATGACCTGAATCTGACCCTCATCAATGACATTTTCTTTTCTTTTTTTATCAAATTGACCCGTATTCATTTCCTACGGAATTTTGACTCGACACGGTATTTTTGGATACATTTTTGTCTTTTGAATACACATACTGTATATCTCCCTGCTATAAAAAGCAATATGTGAAAAAAGTACCGGCTACTTCTGCCATGATTCTGAAGTTCACATCCACTTTAATATCATTTTGACACCCGTGCAAGTATTTTTGGTTTATGCATCTTCAGAAACAATCACAGAATACGACGAGGTCGCGTTTCAAAGTGAAACACACACTGGAATTAATAATTTATTGACATACATGGCCATCTCTGGTGTAATAAGCCTGGTTTTTTTTACATTAGCTCTGTTTTGGACTGATCATTTGAATGAATTTGCTTACTCGACCAGTGGACTGAAAATATTCCTGGATCTTAGCAGCTTAAAATGATCTGGTCACAAACAGAGAAGCAAAATCGAGTTCACCGGTTGGAATAGAAATGTCCACGCACCAGGTTTACAGGTAAACTAACCCTGAAACACGAGCTTCCCAGGAGCAGATCATGTTCAGACAATAATCTAGTATTTACATACCCGGAAAGTTACCTCTGTTTTTGGAACTGAAAGTTGATCTTCTTTTCCATAAAGGTACTACTTATAAACAGTATACTATTAGCACCTTGCTGTACATTAAACGGTCGTCTATGCAATGATAACTGTGTAAATCATTGTATTTATAAAATTATTAAATGGATGTCACCTTATAATCCCTCACCTCCCCTAACCCTAACCGAGAAGCCTATGAAACCCACGTTAGGCACTTTATTTCCACTTTTTGAGTATTTTCTTCATTTGTATTGAAAATAAATGCTTTTTCCGATCTGACATGTGATTAGATTCCGCCACAGAATCAATTTTACAAGATAATTGCGACTTTTTACCTCACAATTGGGAGTTTACATCTCGCACTTCTGACTTTTATTTTTAAGAATTGCATGTTTATTTTCTGAATTGTGAGATATAAACTCGCAATTCTGAGGAAAAAGTAAGTATTTTATTCCTTAGAACTGGACTTTATAACTCGCAATTGCCAGTTAAATCTCACAATTCTCAGAAAAGATGTCAGAATTGCGAAATATAAACTTGCAATTGCGTGTTATAAAGTCAGAATTGCTAGATAAACTCACTATTGCGGGGGGAAAAAAGGTTGCAATTATCTTTTAAAATGTTTTATTCTGTGGCGGAAACAAGCATCCATACTTTGCAATCAGAGAAAAGCTTCAAAGATTTAAGAGGCTTTATTTCTCCATCCCTGATCAGTTGCCAGAAGTGAGACAGTTCACCAGAACTGGTGAAGTTCACTGAGGTGGAGACGAACAGGCCGGACGAGTGTTGGTAGATCTCAGTGAAGGGTTTGTCTACATGTTGGGACTGGATGAAAGCAGGTGGAGTGAACTGAACTGGAACTGGTCCAACGCCTTAGCGTAAAACCACTCAACCACACAAGCAAACTGGTGTGCGTTTCCTGAAAGCATCGTTTGTCAACTATCTCTGTGGTTAGAAGCAGAGTTTCTTGTTTTTATGACACGTGGACTCAATAAATCCTTATCTTGAGCCAAATAAGCCAGCTGGCATTCAGTGAAACTTTATTTTTGCTGTTTATGTATGTATTCGCAACTTTATTTCGAATACATACAGTACAAATGTGATTTACATCTTTTAGTTTGTCAAGAGATTCAAAGTGCTGTTTTTGAAGAGTGCGCATGTGTGAACGAGCTCTAGTGCGTAAGAACGAGCCGATGATTGAATCTAGAAAAAAAGCAAAATAACTGAGAAAAATGAGAAATAGTCCTCAGATGCATGTCTGTAGTTTAAACATCTACCGGTAATTCAATCTCAGTTTCATATTTCTCAAATGCATCTAGTTCAAGTTATTTACTTTCTTTTTTAGATTCAATCCTATTTCCTTTATCTTGCTCTTAGATCGTTTAGATCGGACTCTTAATGAACCTGTGTTTTTGGTGTTTCATTCAAATTCATTCATACAAATGACCGGCAAGCTTTGTTGGTCACATGTACAGTCAACTAAATGTATTCAGGCAGCTTCAACATTCTCACTTTATCACAGTTTATTCGCTAAAGTTTAGAAAATGGTTAAAAAAAAATATGACAAGAACGGTTTTGTCCGTCCTTGTGTTAGACTGTCTCACAGATGAATTATGTTGAGTATCTGTCAGCTGTTGAATTTAACTACAGTTAGATAATACCAGTTTAGCTCAACCAGTTACCAAGCAATGCTTCATTTTGTCCAGTCTGTGTGTAAAGAGCATTAGCAATTAAAGAAAAAACACTGGTCAGGTCAAAGTCTGAATAGTTTTTGGTCCCAACTTTTTATACATTTTACTGGTAGTCACCGTATGAATAATTTTTGTGTATAATGTGTCACAATTTGCTTTATTTCGCTATCCTCACTTACATAAACAAACTATAGTGTCCTGCACCCACTAGTAAAAAAATGATATCTGGTGTCTGAATACTTTTTGGTTTGACTGTAAGTCATTTAATCATTACACAAATTCAGCTTTTTTGTTGTTAGCAATAAGGACCAGGTGTCTGTAAGTCCCTCCAAAAGTCCACCTGGTTTTGTAAGCTTCGTGTCGTTGTGGCGATGAGTTTCGAATAGCGACAGCGGTTATAATCCACAGGGAAGACATTGAATAGGCTTCCATCGGGTGGATCGGTCAAAGCGATTCCTAAATGATTCATGCACATGCCTATATACACATCCTCTATATAAACCGGTTTGACGAGTTGTGCTGCTTTAAACAAGTTTCCCCGCCAAGTCCAGAGAAAACACATAACCTAAACCCAGAGCGTAGGGAGGATAGAAAACCGGGGAATAAACCGTTATTGGGAGATACCATTTAGAATGAGGGTTTCTCAAAACCATTGCACTCCTGGCCACAAGTCCAGTCATATAGTTCTGCTTTGGTGCCGGCAGAAGCATATTCACTAAGTTTTTCACATTGAGAAACATATCCGAGTCGATCTTCATCGCGTAGGACGCATTCTGACAATAAGCAGAAAGCCATTCTAGCATTACCACTGTCTTAATGGTGAGATTGTAGTAACTGTCCCAGAAATCACTTTGTAAAATATCATGATATTTCTCGCTTTCCTGCAACAAATCCTCTTGAAGCTTTTCCGCTGTCTTGTGAAGTTGGCAGACCTGTCAGAAACAGTACACTTATTATCTTATCCGCCACTAACTTCTCCGTACCCCACGTTGAACGGATGGCGTCCCGAGCGGCCATGTTTCCTGGAGCCACTGGGATCATCAATACCAAGAAAACATTTTCCTTCTGGCACTTTTCTGGCTCATTAATAACAAAACTATAATTGTTTGGGTAAGCCACATAATATGGTTCTGGAGGCTTCCACGGTTCGGCAGAAATCCCTCTCGATACCGTAGTCAGCGAAACGATCCCTCCCGATACCGTAGTCTGTGAAATGTTGATCTTGTTGTGAAATGTCTCTGGAAGAAATAGTCTAACGGCTGCTGTCCAGGTTTCTGAGTTTTCATAGACAATGATGTAGTAACACAGCGACATGATCAGCAAAATGGTGAATATAACATATGAACGATGATATCTGCATCTGCCATTGGATTGCACTTGACTAAAAAGAGAAAACAAGTCTTTTAGCATGTGTATGTAATGATGCATTCAGATAAATAAATGTTTGTTATCATGGTATTCCTGATGAAGTGTTCAGTAAAAGCATAAACATGTTAGATTTCAATGTTTTACAACAAGCTGGATAAAAACTAATTGGCAACACTTTACAGTAAGTTTTCATTTGTTAACATTAGGTATTTTACACTGTAAACATATTTTTATGATTTGATATCACAAAATGTTACCTTTTGTCAAATCAACTTAGATGATTATTGTGGTTCAGATAGCAAAATAAGTTAGTTTCTAGTTATTAAACCAATCTCCTTTGTTGTATTAACTTAAATGTTTTATTTCAATGAACTAAAAATTAGGGCAACCAGGTAACTTACCTTTTTAAGTTAAACCAACAATAAGTTCTTTTTACAGTGATTAACTAACATGAACTAACCATGAGCAATACATTTGTTAATGTATTTGTTAATCTTTGTCAGCGTTAGTTAATAAAAAATACAGCTGTTCATTGTTTGTTCATGTTAGTTCACAGTGCATCAACTAATGTTATCAAATACAACTTTTGATTTTAAAGTAAGTAAGTATATTTTTATAAGTAAATGTTCAAACTAACAATAACAAAGATTGATAAATGCTATAGGAGTGCAGTTCATTATTAGTTAATCTTAACTGATGAAACTTTATAGTAAAGTGTTACCAACTAATTGTTCTCATCTAAATCAAATGGCACTTCTGAAAAGATTTCTTATTTTACACATTGCATCATTAACAGTACATTTGCTACAATTTGGATTATAACTGAAAGTATTTTATGCCTTCACAATTTCAATACACAAATTAAAACAGAAGAGAACAATTAAACACATCAGTCTAATAGTGTTGCACTGGTACTTTACCGTGGTTCTTCACTGACTTCCATGTTTCTGCTGTTATTTCAGATCCATTTTTCACCTCTGCTATTCCACGGCAAACTGGCTTGGCGAGTGTCAAGTACGTTTAGAGTCAAACCTTTTTCTTTGTTTTGCATATCCAGTTCCACCCCTTTCCCACATCACAGACAATACGCCACCAACATTGACCATTCTGACAGAAGCAAAAAAAGGCCATTTTGTGCTCTACATAAACACAGCCTTAGTACAATGACTAGGATTTATTTATTTATTTATTTAAATTACTTTGCTTTCAAAATCTCTTAGCATGACTTCAATTTATCCAATATCTTTAATTATGCTAACTCATTGGCCAGTTTATAAGTCAGTGAATGGCTTCATGTTATTCAGATGTTTATCTTAGTTAATGTTACGACGGTTGGTTTTCTGGTTTCGTTTCCCTTCTGTTCCTGTTTTACCTGCCTAAATTTAGTCAGTTTGCTTGATTGTTTATCAGTCCTT
The DNA here is from genome assembly GCA_033366665.1 of Phoxinus dragarum. Classification (NCBI taxonomy): domain Eukaryota; kingdom Metazoa; phylum Chordata; class Actinopteri; order Cypriniformes; family Leuciscidae; genus Phoxinus; species Phoxinus dragarum. The sequence continues at coordinate 12,630 of JARPMJ010008676.1, read as the reverse complement.
ATTTAACATGTTCCTGTTCAGTTTGATTCTTGCATGTAGGGGGGAGCGGGGCACAAACTAACGCAGGCTAGTTGTAACACACTAGTTTTAAATAACTACCACACCTGTCAGCATGACAAAGCTTAATGCCTTTACTAGCTGCCAATAGACCTTTCACACAATAACCGGAAATACGTAATCGTTGCGGTAGCGGAGTAACGAGTTCCTTTCAAGCGTTAACACATCAGAAAAACATACCCAGGCAAGAGAAAATGGATCAGAGATTCAAATATTACAATATTAAATATTTAAATGTCTCCTTACTATATTTGACATTCATTATTATTACTTTTGCCGGTTATTTGTGACAGCTGTTATGTGGGCAGGGTCACCCTCTGGTTACATGAATGCGTCATACCCTGGAATGGTGGTCCCGACGGGACGAGAGTCTGGAAGGGTGGTCTCGACGGGACGAGAGTCTGGAAGGGTGGTCCCGACGGGACGAGAGTCTGGAAGGGTGGTCTCGACGGGACGAGAGTCTGGAAGGGTGGTCTCGACGGGACGAGAGTCTGGAAGGGTGGTCTCGACGGGACGAGAGTCTGAAGGGTGGTCCCGACGGGAAGGGTGGTCTCGACGGGACGAGAGTCTGGAAGGGTGGTCTCGACGGAACGAGACCCTGGAAGGGTGGTCTCGACGGGACGAGAGTCTGGAAGGGTGGTCTCAACGGGACGAGACCCTGGAAGGGTGGTCTCGACGGGACGAGAGTCTGGAAGGGTGGTCTCGACGGGACGAGACCCTGGAAGGGTGGTCTCGACGGGACGAGAGTCTGGAAGGGTGGTCTCGACGGGACGAGACCCTGGAAGGGTGGTCTCGACGGGACGAGAGTCTGGAAGGGTGGTCTAGACCGGGACGAGACCCTGGAAGGGTGGTCTCGACGGGACGAGACCCTGGAAGGGTGGTCCCGACGGGACGAGAGCCTGGAAGGGTGGTCTCGGCGAGACCCTCGGCGAGACCCTGGAAAGGTGGTCTCGGTGAGACGAGACCCTGGAAGGGTGGTCTCGACGGGACGAGAGTCTGGAAGGGTGGTCTCGACAGGACGAGAGTCTGGAAGGGTGGTCTCGACGGGACGAGACCCTGGAAGGGTGGTCTTGACGGGACAAGACCCTGGAAGGGTGGTCTCGACGGGACGAGAGCCTGGAAGGGTGGTCTCGACGGGACGAGACCCTGGAAGGGTGGTCTCGACGGAATGAGACGCGACCCTGGAAGGGTGGTCTCGGCAAGACCCTGGAAAGGAGGTCTCGGCGAGACCATCGGCGAGACCCTGGAAAGGTGGTCTCAGTGAGACGAGACCCTGGAAGGGTGGTCCCGACGGGACGAGAGCCTGGAAAGGTGGTCTCGGCGAGACCCTCGGCGAGACCCTGGAAAGGTGGTCTCGGTGAGACGAGACCCTGGAAGGGTGGTCTCGACGGGACGAGAGTCTGGAAGGGTGGTCTCGACGGGACGAGAGTCTGGAAGGGTGGTCTCGACAGGACGAGACCCTGGAAGGGTGGTCTTGACGGGACAAGACCCTGGAAGGGTGGTCTCGACGGGACGAGAGCCTGGAAGGGTGGTCTCGACGGGACGAGACCCTGGAAGGGTGGTCTCGACGGGATGAGACGCGACCCTGGAAGGGTGGTCTCGGCAAGACCCTGGAAGGGTGGTCTCGATGGGACGAGAGTCTGGAAGGGTGGTCTCGATGGGACGAGAGTCTGGAAGGGTGGTCTCGGCGAGACCCTGGAAAGGTGGTCTCGGCGAGACCCTGGAAAGGTGGTCTCGGCGAGACCCTGGAAAGGTGGTCTCGGCGAGACGAGACCCTGGAAGGGTGGTCTCGATGGGAAGAGAGTCTGGTAGGGTGGTCTCGACGGGACGAGAGTCTGGAAGGGTGGTCCCGACGGGACGAGAGTCTGGAAGGGTGGTCTCGATGGGACAAGAGTCTGGAAGGGTTGTCTCGACGGGAACTAAGCTCTCTAGACATCTGCAGATGGCCTCTCTCCAATCCAGTCCTGAGATATATGATGTTTTATTAACAAAGTTCGGGAGGAGCACGTTCAGATAATTAACACAATTGGAGAGCACTCAGCAATCAATGATAAGATGTATACAGATTCAGCAGTCTCACCTCAATCAGTTCTCCCAAACAGTTTAGGCAGTTTAGCAGAATCTTGGTTTGCCGTTCTACTACCATGTCGCAACGTCAAAGCTCTTCATCTGACGAAGAAACAAACAACCCCAGGGATCCGGCTTCGCATTCCCCCGGCCCCAGGACCATTCCTGCTACGCCTGACATCATACCTGAGCCCCAGGCTTCTTCGCGCGGCCCGCACACCTGCTCGAACAGCCCTGCGCTCGCTAAGACGTCGAGGCACAGTCTTCAGACACCACCGTCGTCCTCCCGCACAAGATCCGTCTCGCTTCGCCCATCGAGCCACAGCAACAAGCCTTCAGCGAGCCTGGGCAGCGTCCCAGATTCCGCCGTTACAGGTCCACTCCCACCTCTCGACGAGGCTAAGCCCTCCACCATGGCTTCTGTTGCCGCAGCACCACCGCATGCAGCTAGGCCCAGCGGCCTCCCCACAGCCTCCCAGTTCTATACTCCTGCTGTTCATAACCCTTTTCCTTTTCAGTGGCCTCCAGCTCCCGTCGCAGACTCTATCGCCGCTAGCAGCACAGGTCCAACCATTTCAACAGCTTTACTCAACAGGTTACTTCTACTCTTTCAGTGGCCTGCAGCTCCAGTAGCTCAAACAAGTGCGGGCCCGCCTCCGCTTGCAGCTTAAGCCCACACTTCATCCTATCATCCTTCCTTTCCTTCCTATCCTCGAACCTACTTTCCTTTCCAAGCCACAGCGGGAAATCAAAAGCGTGAGGCCGCCGCCGACATTCGCAGCCCCGGCTTATACCCTTCCCAGCTCTTTCATACGACCGAAATCACGACATTCTCTCTTCACAGCAATACTGTGTCCTATGGGGGAGGGAACTTTAAACACGTACCATAAACTTTTTTCAGCCAAAAGTGCCGTTCGAGTCGCACAGTGGAACCAGTGCACATCTCCACAGCAGGGTGTTTTTAGGCTGCAAAAACATTTATTGCACGGTCTGCAGGTTAGTGGCCGCACTCAACTGCATCGTGCCCGCAGGTTAACCCTTCCTCTCTTCCCTGCCTGGGAACAAGCACTGCTAAAACCACCAGCTACGTGCCTCGTGCAGCAACACCAGCGCAAACCAGGACTTCGAAAGGAAAGTTTCCTCTTCCGACGAATGCAGATAGCCCTGAAACCATTTAAACTCGAATAAATGTTACAGATCGTCAGGGGGCCAGCAGGTCGAGTATCCAGGCCCCTTCTCGAGATGACAGCCCATCAAACTCTGCACTCTTTTTAGTGCACTCGTTTTTAGGGGGGTCTTTAGTCCGGCGGCTGTCCTCTGCTCTTTAGCCTTTTGGGGGGAGTACTCTGGGTTCGGACCGAACTCCGAGCTCGGAGCCCTCCTCCCGGACAGCACGCCAAATACGCATTAAACTTTACCCCCTCTAATTGTAAGTTTGAACTCGTGAAATTATGTTTTATTAACAAAGTTTGGGAGGAGCACGTTCAGATAATTAATAAGTGGAGAGCACTCAGCAATCAATGATAAGAGGTATATAGATTCAGCAGTCTCACCTCAATCCATTGACAGTTTAGCAGCATCCCTCCACCACCCCTTCTCAACACTTCTAGTCCTAACCACTTACATACGGGGGGAGTACTCTGGGTTCGGGCCGAACTCGGAGCTCGGAGCCCTCCCCCGGACAGCACGCCAAATACGGATTAAACTTTACCTCCTCTAATTGTATGTAAGTGTGAACTGGGAGCTCTCTGGGATGTACAAAGTTCGCCCCCAATCCAGTATACTGCTTTGATAATTTCATCATTCAAGGAGCAGGTGACTGCGAGATGACAGAACCCTTCTGTGTATTCGAACAGATCGCGGCTATTTTAAACCACCGTTGCGATCTGTCCTGCAAGGTCGAAACTCATTGTTTCTTGTGGTCCGATCTTCTGTCACGGGTGGTTGCAGGAAGACAGAACACGATGAAGGTATCTTTTCAACACGAAGGTTAAATGATGATCAGAACACACACTGCGTATTTACAACACACTATTTACAACGGAGATCGGACAAAGACTGATTGAACAGATGTAACTTAAATGCAAACACAGGTGACAATGATTAACGAAACACAGGTGATACAGCTGAACTGATAATGACAGTGAAGATAACATGTGATGACAGGCAGACAAGTCCAAATGAAAACAAACTAAAACAAACACCACTGTGACAATCGGGAGTGTTGTAGACAAAAAGTTTTTCTATTATTCAATGCCATGAGAACAAGAGGTATTACATATTCACATTATTACATTAACATTCGCAGCAGGAATAAAGCAAAATAAAAATAGAAAAATGATTTTCTATAATTTTGAAAACTATGGCGGAAACTATCTCTATAGCCCCATTTGCTAGCAGGTTGATTATTTTGGTGCAAAGCACGTAAGCCACGTCGCTTCTCATCGAAGTCTCGACGAACGCCTGAAAGCACGGGGGTCCGCGAGCTTTATAGTGTTCATTACCCAATTTGACACTTCGGGAATGGCCTGCCAGGTCTGGGCCAGTGTGGATAGGGGTTGAATGAAAATTGGGGATGGGCCGCCTAGCATAGGGGGACCTATTACCCGTGTTTTGTGCACATACTCAGTACGGGGCTGGCTCGCCGGGCCTCGGCTAGACTGATCTGAGATAGAGTGACAACTGGGGATGGGCCACCTAGTGAAGGAGGACCGGTTACTTGGGTGTCGTGTGTTTGAAACTCGACTCTTTTTGTGCTTTATCTGGGTCGCTGTTATACAGCATTTGTTTGTAGGGGCGCGTGCAGTGCAACGGGCCCATTGACTACAGTAGAAAAATCTCCAGACGCCCAAGCTAAACAGGGAGCTATGAGATTTGAGCGAGCTATCTTTGAGGGTGGTCCGGCCGCAGCGAGACTCAATCCCTCTCTTTTCTCTCCCGTTGCTAGGAGGTCTTCGGATACTCAGGGTCCAAAACAATCGGGGTCGGGGGCCCTGTGGCCGCAGGTGCGGGTAGCGTTTAGCCGGTCGTGAGCGCCGCTGGGTATCAGACGCAGGGCGGGACTGAGAAACCCGAGGCTTGCTTCGCTGAGGCGGCCTCGTTTTGGGTCGACTCAAAGCTGAACTTTGAACGGTGTGGGCTCGCTTAATTCCATGTGCTCGGTTGCCGCTGGTTGAGGCACTTCTTCTTCCGCCACTGAAGTAGTGCAGGAAATGGAAGTGCAGAAGGACCGGTGCCGCCATCTTGTTTAGAGAGAGCTAACCGTGTCCGCAGCATAGAGATGAGCAGCCTCTCGCCGCAGGAGAACGGCAACAGAAGAGAAGCGGCTTCCTCGAAGAGAAGGCACTGGTCCACTGCAGGTAAGGCTCGTTCTAGCTGCTTGGCTTGATTCGACGGCGAAGCTTCATAGAGTAGACAGAGACGTGAAGGTCGCTGAAGGAGATTAAATCTGATACTATGGCAAAAATGGTCGGCTATAGCCGCGTTTCCACCGAAATTACCCAGAACAATTTGTCCCAGCAACTTTTTTTTCCCAGACCGGTTGCTTTCTGAGTTTACACCGCGGTCTGAAGTACCGGGAAGATTGTAAACTGCGCGCGACTGTTCCTTCCAGTCTGCGACCAAAAGTAATCAGTTTTTTTAGCGCCACATTTATAATAAGTATGGAGGAGATTCAGTTTGTGCTGCAGTTGTTTGTAATGTATTGGTTTACTAACGAGGTAATTAACAAAACGGCAGAAAAGAGACGAGCACTAATACGCTTAATAAAGCCTGAACCTCGTCGTCGGTCCAGCGGTCGTTTTTTTAATTAAATTCCATATTTGAAGACAGACAACTCTTACTGCATGATGAAGCCACGAACCGCAATAGATTTTTAAAAATGGCGGTTAAAATAAAATGCTGCGTGGAGTCATCCAATCAAAATGCGGCGTGAACACAACCATTCAGCATGTTCAGCGCACAAGTCCCACCCCCGAAAGTTCCTGAACTTTGAAAAATTACTACCTTTGCCAGCAGGTATTTATCTGGAACTTCATTTAGACACTGGTTACTGTGGTGTAAACACACAGAGTACCAGCCCAAAGTTCCTAGTTCCTGGGGAAAGTTCCTGCGGTGGAAACGCGGCTTTTTATAGTGTATGGCACGCCCATTCTGGCGGGCTTTGACGCGCTAGCTCCTGGTTGGTTCGCGCATTTCAGCCGCGTCGCCATAGGATGTGCAGCTGCTGCTGTTCACAGCCGAGGAGACCAACGTTCTCGCCAGGGCCTTAAAAGACAGAGAAGTGACATTGGGGATGGGAGAAACCCACCCAAATTAGCTTCGGTTAAACAGGCGTATATTAATTTGGGTAAATGTGTAAGCTAGATTTATTTTTTCACATTTTCACGGACACAACAATGATTTCCCTCATGTGTTAATATTTTTTTTGTAATACTGTATGATTTGCAAAAATGAAAACTCCTGCGTCTGTGTAGATGAGAGAATCAAAGTGTATGCGCGTTGTGCACACGCTACATAATGGCCAAGCATGCGCCCTTAAAATACCATTTGAATAACACGCGCAACACGCCACTGACTTTAGTCTAGGTTTCTCCTGGTCAGTGGCGGAATTGTTTTCTGAAACTGCAAAATAGCACCAGGGAACGTTTGTGCCGGAACACGCTCCTCTTTTCGCTGCACCGCCCCCGCGAGAGCAAGTTCATTCACTAATTTACAGACGTGCGTCTGTGGAGGGAAAAGTCCGCTGTGCGTCGGGTGCAAAATAGGAATGATACATGCGTCGGTGTACAAAGTCAATTGCGCTGGGTGCAAGATAGGGCCCTATGTCATGTTCTAGCTAGACCATAGACTGAACAAATGTTGAGTAACTGCTGTAGCCCAGCAGTGCTCGTACTAAACACTACAAGATCATCTGCAAACATCAGGTGATTCGGAACAAAATCCCCAGCCACACAAACAGTATTACACGCTCTGAGCCTTGTTGACAGTTCGTCCAAATACAAGTGAAAGAACTGGGGACAAGATTCCCCCTTGTCTCACCCCATTACTAACTTTGAATGGAGCAGACACACTGTTCCCCCATTTGATCTGCATTGTTTGCTGTGCATACTAGTAGGTTAACACACGTACTACATATTTGGGTACACCTTTTTGGATTAATTTTATAAATAATTTTCTGTGGTTTACTCTATCGAATGCTTTAAATGCATCTAAGAAACACATAAAAATGGGGGAGCTCTGATTTTTATATTTAGCAATTATCTCTTTTAAAGCATATATACACATGTCTGTGCCCATAGATTTAAAACCAAAACTGGTTATCTGTAGATCTAACAAATTCTGAGATCCTGTCCAGCAGGATTATGTCCATAATTTTTGACACAATGCTGGGCAATGCTATTGGTCTGTAATTGTCAGAACTGCTGACTTTCCCAGTTTTGTCTTTGACCACAGGAATTTACAAGACAGTTAAAGCTACAATATGTATTTTTTTTTCGCCGCTGGGGGGTGCTAATCTCTTACCAATAACAAAGGGATAGGTTGATGACGCATAAGCATTAAGCAAAATTATGGATCTTGTCGTCAAGCTGATGAATCAAATAATGTTATGGACGAGTGAATACATTGATGTTTTTAACATGACTGTGGTATGAAGCAGGTCGCGATCGGTGACCCAGTAGTGCACAACACAACGAAATTTAAAAAGCAGACATAAGTTCACAACACAACAAAATTAAGCCACAACACAACGGAAAGGAGCCACAACACAATGGAAAATGTACAAGACAACTGGAAATAAGCCACAACACAATGAAATAAAGTTGGTTTTCCTAGCCATTGTTCTATAGAGTCAGCAGTCTTAATATATCAATTATAAGATTGCACTGGTTTTTGATTGAAATGTAACATCTATGCAAAATAATCCTTGAAAGATTTCTCATTTAAGGCCATTCCTGTTTGAAATATGTGATTGTGTATTGTCAACAATAAGCAGAAACATTCTGCATTTCCATTTTGTAGTGTGGATCATTCATTGCAACATTTATCCTCATCCTCAACTGTTATCTGCTTGACAAATCATTTATGCTACTGCTCACTGACATGCTTTTAAAAGCTATTGTTATCCGGTTTTTTTTTTTGGCCTTTAAACGCCTTAAAATTCACATATGTAGGTCAGAGAAATCCAGAATCCCCCCCAACTACCTCACATTTGAATGGATGACTGTGTGGTAATGTGTGCTGGTGCCTACTAGAGCTGGCCGATTTTTTCCCCTAAAAAAATCTGTGATTTTTTAATTAAAAACTCGATTTACAAATCGATCCATTTTGTTTAAGTTTAGAGACGTGCTCCAGAAAAAAAGTTCACGAGACGGAGAGGCATAAAGCACACCCTGTTTATTTTCTTTATTTTACAAAAGCACAATGTTTTATTTCGATTGTAAGTGGAGACATAAAAAAGTAGACATTTAACAGCTTATTTTTTCATATTTCTTAAGTCTGTATGACCAAAAATGACGCAGTATTTTAAGTCTATTTTGCTGCTATGTAAAAAAAAAAAAACGCCCGCGCGTTTGCCGTACTGATACCAGCAACAACAACAGCCTTAAAACATAGTTTGCATCGAGGAGTGTCTGTTCCTGATCAGATGCCGTAAATCCAAACTAATTACACCCGACTGAAGTCGAAGAGCATTTTTTTGGAAGGAGCTGCTCTCTTTCGCCGGCTGTTTCTGCCATGTTGTTTGTGTATGTATACGCTGCCCTCGGGGGAGGGGCAGAGGCCCACACCGCAGGGAGCGTGCTACGGAAACCCTGAAGGAACATTTGACGAATGCAAAATGTATGTATTATACGCTATACTGAAGAGGGGGAGGGAAAAAAAATCTTCTTTTTTTTTAAATATGAATCGATTTGACCTACCAACTCGATTTTTAAATCAAATCGATTTTTTTCCCAACAACGCTTTTTTGGGGTAGACGCTGAGGGGTCTGCGGGGGTACGCCGTCGATTCGACGCAGAAGCATAAAACAGGCTTCACGCTGTGAAAAATACATTGTGCACTCAAAAAAATGACTCTTTGGTTGAACATGATTTAATCATGGACAGTGGTTCCACGTGATTGATTCAAGTTATTTGAACACGACTGAATCAGGTTTTTTGGACAAGACTGAATCAAGTTATTTGAACATGATTAAATCAAGTTATTTGAGCACGACTGAATCAGGTTATTTGGACATGATTTAATCAAATTATTTGGACCATGATTAAATCAAATTATTTGGACGAGTCTAATTTTAATTGAGTTTACTCACTTCGCTTAAGTTCATCCAACATGAAGTATTTGGGTTGAGATAACATGGCTCCATCATGTGGAACCACTGTCCATGCTTGAATCATGTTCAGCCGAAGTTATTTATTTGTGTCTATTTAATAGACAGTGTTAAAATAACATACCATCAACCTAAATATAGCTTTTCTTTTAATACAATGTTGGCAGTCTAAAGATGGTACTGATTGCATCACTAGCAAACCCATTGGAGTTGCTTTTAAAGCAACTTGAATTCTTAGGTCCTCCACCGAAGCACATGCTCGACACTTTACCACAATGGTAACTCACCCATAAACACCTACATATAAGAAAGTCATTTAAAATACCAACATAATAGAATTATTTTATTTTTTTTATCAAAGAACACTGCACAAAGCAATTACGACAGACCAGGAGGATATTCTTAAGTATTTATTGAAATACAACATTTACTTTACAAAACATTCTCAGGCATAAAACAAAATCAGCAGGCCTTTATAGTAAAAATAATTAAAATAACATTAAAACAATCTTATCAGACTTTTTCACTAAATAAGTGAAAACTGCACAAACAAGAAAATATGCTTGTTTAAAATTTCCATTTTAAAATGGTAAAAATGTGTCAATATAAAATAATATTATAATAATAAAATAACTGAAACAGAAGTTTTTAAAAATTTTAAAGGGATAGTTCACTTTGAAATTAAATGTTGGTATGTATTATTTTACCTGAAGTGCATCCAAGATGTAGGTGTTTGTCTCTGCAGTAGTTTCAATTTTTATATTTTTAGGTCAAACCGTTCTTGTCTGTCAGTCATATAATGCAGGTCTATAGGCACTGTCTCTAATAGCATGCAGAGAAAAGTCCAACTTAAAAAAATTCCCCATCGTAAGTGCACATTGATGGCCTACAGACACGAAACAAGCGGTTTGTGTGAGAAAACAAACAGTATTTAAATAGTTTTTATCTCTTTTACACAACGAGGTCCAATTGATCTGTTTACACCGGATTTCTTCCCCAGAAACTAATCTAACCGCCTTCGATTGGACGTTGCATTTTTAAACTCAGCAGAAACGCGTGTGATTGGCTGTACGGCTCAACGTATGCCTTTGATTGACCTGAACAATGAAGCGAGTAATGTGTCAAGATAGAAGGCTTACAAATTGGGAATAAGTGAAAACTCAACACTCCCGGATGAGTTCGCGTGAGCTTAGGCCATCAATGTGCACTTACGATGGGGAATTGTTTATTTTGGACTTTTCTCTGCATGCTTTTGGATACAGTGCCTATAGACCTGCATTATATGACTGACAGACAAGAACAGTTTGACCTAAAAATATCAAAATTGAAACTACTGCAGAGACAGACACCTACATCTTGGATGCACTTCAGGTAAGCTAAAACATACCAACATTTAATTTCAAAGTGAACTATCCCTTTAAGTAAAATGTTTCCTATAGATTCAACAGCACTTTATGAATGAACTGAGAAGTTAGTGTACTCTAAATATGGGCATAAATAAGTGCAAAAAACAGCAGCAGTGCACTGACCAAGACTTGGTAGACATCACCACCCTCATCTTCAATCAAAACATCCAGTGAGTTTAAAGACAACGTTCCTCCTCACCGATGGCGACACTGCTGCACCCGGTCAAACTCCTTTTTCTAAATGCATAAAAAAAAAAAAAAAAAGTAAAGTGTAGTGTATGTCACCACATATCATAAAAACAACCCTCTTGAGGCAGACATTTAAATTTTCATAAATTAAAATAAAGGCGTGAAGGATCAGAGTAGTGTTTATTCAGTAGGGTTTGTGCCATTTAAAACCCTGTAGTAGTTTTCACAACACGTCTTCCAGAGATGTTTGTCAGAAGGATTTTATTGGGAAAAAATGTCAGGGGTTTATCGGTTGTATGTTCTAGAGCTTAAAAAAATAATAATAAAATGTAATTTGGCATCAGTCGTTTCTTTATTTACAAAGTAGAAAGTAAAGTGGTACTTAAAAAGGACAGTTCACCCCAAAATGAAAATTCTGTCATCATTTACTCACTATCACATCATACCAAGACACAATAATCTTGTTCAGCTTTGGAACAATTTTTATATATATATATATATATATGTCTATGGGACCATCCATCAAAAGTCTAGACAATCAGTTTAGCTTCAAGTACATAAAGACATAGCTAATCCATACGAATAAAGCAGTTTTATACAAGCCTTCCAACAAGACACAGGCTTGATTAATACATTTAATTGAGAAGCTTGACATAGCACAAACTGAGGTTTGTGTCAAGCAAGCACGATTGAGCTTCCCTTTAAAATATTTGCATTACATGTGTGTATTGTTGAATGTATATTATGTGAATAAAAGACTAAATAACTTACTTCTGAAGCTTAAAAATAAAGATTTCCTAGACTTTCAATGGATAAAATATGACAAAAATGATGAAATATATTATTTATTTATTTTCTTAAGATTAACAAAATTATGGTTTTGGAACATGAGGGTGAGTAAATCATGACCATTTTCATTTTATTTTTAGGTGCACTATCCAAGTCATGCATGTATGCTAATGTCAGCTAAAAGGATAAAGTATTCCTAAGTAAATAATGTAGTCCTGACATGTTTCCTACCTTGTGTGTCTTGAAATCATCAGCTGACTCTTCCTTTGAGATAGTAGACATGTCAGGATCGTAGTTCTAATGACATCAATGCCATTTTGCACTTGAAGACAAAACACAAAACAATGGTAATGTAACACAATTAAGCAACATTTATTGAGTTTATTTTTATGATTCATAAGACAACTTTCAACGACTGCAAACCTAGCATTAGCAATTACAATTACCTGACACCTTTATACAAAAATCCAGGCAAACTTCAGGATACGTGGAAATATAACACAAATTATATATTTTTATCCATTTTAAGAAAGTATACTATAGCTAGAATATTCAAGACTTCACTGGTATTCTTCTGAAGTAATACAAAGTTACTCTGAATCATAGACAGACTGAAATTTAAGTTGAAATTGAACTTTGCCAATAGGTTCTAAATAAAAAATGGTGGCACACTTCATTACATAAAACATCATTAGTCCTTGGATGTCATGATGTTATTCATGTGGTGCAAGAAACAAAATGGTTTGATGTTAGTTGAGGTTTGCGTAATTTTTCGTTTGGGGCTGTGTAGGA
>JARPMJ010008675.1:0-32707 GCA_033366665.1 Phoxinus dragarum | reverse complement strand
GAAATTTTCCAGTCTTCAGTGTCACATGATCCCTCAGAAATCATTATAATATGATGATTTGAAAGTTTTTAAAAAGTGAACGTAAAAAAAGTAACAGAATTTTACGTGTATTGATAGAAAAATACTATTTTTCAAATTCACTTTTTTACTCTAAAACTGCAAGAAAATCTAAGCCATCAATCTAAACTTGCTGTGTTTCAAATTCAAGGTTGATATCTTTAAAAAAAGAGCTTTCAGAGATTGTTTGGCCGCAGTACCAAACGCTTCCACTAGAGGAGAACCCAGAGAGTTACCGGCGGCGGGAGAACTGCGCACCTGTAGATGTCCTGTATCTCCCCCACACAGATGGCCAGAGGCTTGTGTCCGTTCCTGCCCTTGATGTCGTAAACCCTTCGTACGGCGGACGAGTTCTGGGCCACACACGCCAGGCCGTAGATGGTGTCGGTGGGAAGAGCCACGACCTCCCCGTTCCCCAGCGCCGCTGATGTGGACCTCAGCACCTCCAGAACACACTCTGACACACACACACAGCCGGAGAAACAGATCACACTCTGACACACACACACAGCCGGAGAAACAGATCAGAACACACTCTGACACACACACACAGCCGGAGAAACAGATCAGAACACACTCTGACACACACACACAGCCGGAGAAACAGATCAGAACACACTCTGACACACACACACAGCCGGAGAAACAGATCAGAACACACTCTGACACACACACACAGATCAGAACACACTCTGACACACACACAGATCAGAACACACTCTGACACACACACAGATCAGAACACACTGACACACACACAGATCAGAACACACTCTGACACACACACAGATCAGAACACACTCTGACACACACACAGATCAGAACACACTGACACACACACAGATCAGAACACACTCTGACACACACACAGATCAGAACACACTCTGACACACACACACAGATCAGAACACACTGACACACACACAGATCAGAACACACTCTGACACACACACAGATCAGAACACACTCTGACACACACACAGATCAGAACACACTGACACACACACAGATCAGAACACACTGACACACACACAGATCAGAACACACTCTGACACACACACAGATCAGAACACACTCTGACACACACACAGATCAGAACACACTCTGACACACACACAGATCAGAACACACTCTGACACACACACAGATCAGAACACACTCTGACACACACACAGATCAGAACACACTCTGACACACACACAGATCAGAACACACTCTGACACACACACAGATCAGAACACACTCTGACACACACACAGATCAGAACACACTCTGACACACACACAGATCAGAACACACTCTGACACACACACAGATCAGAACACACTCTGACACACACACAGATCAGAACACACTCTGACACACACACACAGATCAGAACACACTGACACACACACAGATCAGAACACACTGACACACACACAGATCAGAACACACTCTGACACACACACAGATCAGAACACACTCTGACACACACACAGATCAGAACACACTCTGACACACACACAGATCAGAACACACTCTGACACACACACAGATCAGAACACACTCTGACACACACACAGATCAGAACACACTCTGACACACACACACAGATCAGAACACACTCTGACACACACACACAGATCAGAACACACTCTGACACACACAGATCAGAACACACTCTGACACACACACACCAGCCGGAGAACAGATCAGAACACACTCTGACACACACACAGATCAGAACACACTCTGACACACACACACACACACAGATCAGAAAACACTCTGACACACACACACACACAGATCAGAAAACACTCTGACACACACACACACACACACAGATCAGAACACACTCTGACACACACACACACACAGCCGGAGAACAGATCAGAACACACTCTGACACACACACACACAGATCAGAACACACTCTGACACACACACACACACAGCCGGAGAACAGATCAGAACACACTCTGACACACACACACAGATCAGAACACACTCTGACACACCACACACAGATCAGAAAACACTCTGACACACACACAGATCAGAACACACTCTGACACACACACAGATCAGAACACACTCTGACACACACACACACAGATCAGAAAACACTCTGACACACACACACACACAGCCGGAGAACAGATCAGAACACACTCTGACACACACACACACAGATCAGAACACACTCTGACACACACACACAGATCAGAACACACTCCTGACACACACACACACAGATCAGAACACACTCTGACACACACACACACAGATCAGAAAACACTCTGACACACACAGCCGGAGAACAGATCAGAACACACTCTGACACACACACACAGATCAGAAAACACTCTGACACACACACACACACACAGCCGGAGAACAGATCAGAACACACTCTGACACACACACACAGATCAGAACACACTGACACACACACTAGAACACACTCTGACACACACACACACAGATCAGAACACACTCTGACACACACACAGATCAGAACACACTCTGACACACACACAGATCAGAACACACTCTGACACACACACAGATCAGAACACACTCTGACACACACACAGATCAGAACACACTCTGACACACACACAGATCAGAACACACTCTGACACACACACAGATCAGAACACACTCTGACACACACACAGATCAGAACACACTGACACACACACAGATCAGAACACACTGACACACACACGAGAACACACTCTGACACACACACACACACACAGCCGGAGAACAGATCAGAACACACTCTGACACACACACACAGATCAGAACACACTCTGACACACACACACACACAGATCAGAAAACACTCTGACACACACACACACACACACAGATCAGAACACACTCTGACACACACACACACACAGCCGGAGAACAGATCAGAACACACTCTGACACACACACACAGATCAGAACACACTGACACACACACAGATCAGAACACACTGACACACACACCGAGAACACCACTCTGACACACACACACACACACAGCCGGAGAACAGATCAGAACACACTCTGACACACACACACAGATCAGAACACACTCTGACACACACACACACACAGATCAGAAAACACTCTGACACACACACACACACACACAGATCAGAACACACTCTGACACACACACACACACAGCCGGAGAACAGATCAGAACACACTCTGACACACACACACAGATCAGAACACACTCTGACACACACACACACACAGATCAGAAAACACTCTGACACCCCCACACAGAACACCTGACACACACACACACAGATCAGAACACACTCTGACACACACACACACAGATCAGAACACACTCTGACACACACACACATCAGAACACACTCTGACACACACACAGATCAGAACACACTCTGACACACACACAGATCAGAACACACTCTGACACACACACAGATCAGAACACACTCTGACACACACACAGATCAGAACACACTCTGACACACACACAGATCAGAACACACTCTGACACACACACAGATCAGAACACACTCTGACACACACACAGATCAGAACACACTCTGACACACACACAGATCAGAACACACTCTGACACACACACAGATCAGAACACACTCTGACACACACACACAGATCAGAACACACTCTGACACACACACACAGATCAGAACACACTCTGACACACACACACAGATCAGAACACACTGACACACACACAGATCAGAACACACTGACACACACACGAGAACACACTCTGACACACACACAGATCAGAACACTCTGACACACACACAGATCAGAAAACACTGACACACACACAGATCAGAACACACTGACACACACACGAGAACACACTCTGACACACACACAGATCAGAACACTCTGACACACACACACACGAGAACACACACACACACACACAGATCAGAACACACTCTGACACACACACACTGACACACACACAGATCAGAACACACTCTGACACACACACGAGAACACACTCTGACACACACACAGATCAGAACACTCTGACACACACACACACGAGAACACACACACACACACACAGATCAGAACACACTCTGACACACACACACTGACACACACACAGATCAGAACACACTGACACACACACGAGAACACACTCTGACACACACACAGATCAGAACACTCTGACACACACACACACGAGAACACACACACACACACACAGATCAGAACACACTCTGACACACACACAGATCAGAACACACTGACACACACACGAGAACACACTCTGACACACACACAGATCAGAACACACTCTGACACACACACAGATCAGAACACACTCTGACACACACACACACAGATCAGAACACACTGACACACACACACACAGATCAGAACACACTCTGACACACACACTTATACTTGTATAGCTCTATTAAAACAACACATGTTGACCAATTTGCTTTAGATCATCTCAGTAAAATAGACAAAATAGTTTATTTATTTCAAATTAATTGTTTACACATTTCTCCAAACCTGTCCCAGCCCCAGTGTGAAACCCCTGCTATAGATGAACATTACATTTTTAGAAATATGATAATCTGGACAAAGACTGGAGTAATTGTTAAGCGTGAGTGCACAAATGTTTTAAATATAAACTGTCCCAGTTTTGGCATCACCAGCCATTTCGCCCAAACACCGTTGGACGTTTCGGAGGACAATTTACAAGTTACTGTATGAAAATTATCGTTCAAACTCTCTTAAGTTACTAGTTATTATTAATAACAAAGTCCCTTGTTACTAAATAGCAAGTGTTTATTCTCTATTAGTCCAAGAGGCCGAAAGTGACTCCTATAAACGATCAAGGAAAAGTCTGCGTTATGAAACACGAGCAGAAACATCCAGAAGTGTTTGTTTATGATTGTTTATCGACTGATATCATAAACGGAGATATTACTATAACTAACGTTATTTTTTTTTTTTTTTAGTTTTTTTATTATTATAACAACAACATTTCAGTCTTTCCAGTTCACATTCGTTATAATAGTAACAATACAATACGTTAACGGTTGAAAAAACAAACAAACAAACAAACAACAACAACAAAAAACAATCAAGTTAACGTTACCAATAATAAGAAAAATAACTTGTGACAGATTTGTATCCCATGACAAAAATAGTTCTAGTGACATATTATCCATTAAAAATTTCTAAATTAATGTTCATTACTGATATGCATTTCTTGTTTGTAATTAATTTAAGAGACTTACAATAAAAACCCACCTCTATCAAAAACAACTTAAATGATGGTGAAAAATTACGGAATTTACATTTATGGATATGAAACTTGCCTAACAAAATGTAAAGGTTTATTATAGTACATAGTTTCTTTTCTCTGTATTCAAAATAAGTGATAATGTTCTTCCCCAATGTTGAGTGTGTGTTTTGTTGAGTGTGTGTTTTGTTGAGTGTGTGTTTTGTTGAGTGTGTGTTTAGTTGAGCGAGTCTCACCGCGCTGCTGTGACGTCAGATCCTCTGAGCTGTGAGGCGGAATCCGCAGGACTCTCGTCTTCAGCTCTTTACACATGATGACACTCTTAAAGGACTTGTTTCGTGTATAAGATGAAGTATTTACTAGTGTGCTGGTCGAACGAATAAACCTGAAGAAAACCATAAACAGCTGCGCTCAGTCACGAGCATGCTTTCTCACAACCGGAAGCCGCGCTGACAGCACTTCAAAATAAAAGTCCTTTGCTGATGCAAAGCTTCTTCTTCTTCTATTTTTATCTGGCGGTTGACAACTTGTTGTTGTATTAACCGCCACTTCTGGACTGGAGTATACCCACAACTTATATTTTCCCTATACTTTTAAATTATTTTTTTTAAAGCCCTGTATTCTTTAAAAAAGAAAACAAAATTTGACACATCTTATCAGAACTTCTATATAAAATATTTCTATAATAAATATATTTTCATTGGCTTCTACTTGCTCAATAAACCTTTCCCTCTCATGCTTATATTTCTGACAATAAAACAATACATGCTCTACAGTTTCTGGGTTATTTCCAAGACAATACTCACAGATACCATCAGCATGCTTTCTCATTAAACATAATGTGCTGTTACGTCTGGTGTGCCCACTCCTCAGCCTGGACAACACACTTCTTCATGTCTAGTTCTGCCTGACACTACTTTCTTACCTAGGCCTACTTTAGACTGTAAGTTAAAAAGATGTCTCCCACTTGATTCATTTTCCCAACAGCGCTGCCATATTTCAAAAGTTCTTGATTTAATAATACTTTTAACTTCTGCTTTACTGTGTTTTATGTCAACATTAATGATATCTTTATCTGCTGCTTTTTTTGGCCCATACATCAGCCAGCTCGTTCCCCTCCACCCCTGTGTGTGCTGGCACCCATAAGAAGGAAAACATTTTACCCGCCTTTTGCAATCCACTCGCTATCTGCAATACTTCAAGCAGAATGTCTTTCCTGGACCCTGAATGGGAATTCTTGATACTTAAAGGAACACTCCGACTTTTTGGGACTTTAGCCTATTCACCTTATCCCCCAGAGTTAGATAAGTCCATACATACCTTTTTCATCTCCGTGCGTGCTATAAGTCTGTTTGACGCACCCACCGCTAGCCTAGCTTAGCACAAAGACTGGATGTAAATGGCTCCAGCTATCATACTAATCAAATAAGTGACAAAATAACGCAATCATTTTCCTATTTACATGTTGTGATTTGTATAGTCACAGAGTAAACAAAAAACAAAGTCACATGAGACACAGACATATTTTAACCGTATAAATACTGGGAACTATATTCTCTGAAGGCGAAGCACTGCTACTTGGGCGGAGTGAAAACCGCAGCACCTGAGACGCGCCGTTGTTTCTTCTGTCAACAAAACCAACGTGACTAACTATCTATTAGCGGACGTGAATGGTGATCATGGCTGATTTTGAGGAAATTTCAGATGATTTTTACTTGGTATCAAACCTAGATCCAGAACCATTATCGTTTGTTACCCAAACTCTGAACGAACTCTCTGCTCCTCACCACGGCGCGTCTCAGGTGCTGCGGTTATCACTCCGCCCAAGTAGCAGTGCTTCGCCTTCAGAGAATATAGTTCCCAGTATTTATACGGTTAAAATATGTCTGTGTCTCATGTGACTTTGTTTTTTGTACACTCTGTGACTATACAAATCACAACATGTAAATAGGAAAATGATTGCGTTATTTTGTCACTTATTTGGATTAGTATGCTAGCTGCAACCATTTACATCCAGTCTTTGTGCTAAGCTAGGCTAGCGGTGGGTGCGTCAAACAGACTTATAGCACGCACGGAGATGAAAAAGGTATGTGTGGACTTATCTAACTCTGGGGGATAAGGTGAATAGGCTAAAGTCCCAAAAAGTCGGAGTGTTCCTTTAAAATAGCAGAACTGAAGTCAGAAGCTATGACAGATTGTCTATCCCCCCCGTTACTTTCTACCCATAACAGGGCAAACCATATAGCTACAAGCTCTGCCGTATATACTGCCAAATCATTACTTAACCTATTTCCTACCGCCAGACCCAGCTCAGGCCCCACATGAGCCACTCACACCCTTTTATCTGATCTTTTAGATGCATGTAAAAATAATCCTGTCATTTCTGTAGTTTTCTGTTATATATATATATATTAACTATCCCCTTGTCCACTCCACATATCTGCTTTTCCTCCAGCAGCCCTAAGTCCACTTTTAATTCCTCAAAAGTCCACGGGGGAACTGTAGAGTATGGTACTGTCAGTCACACTAAGAGCACTTAAACCCATACACTCAACTTTTTGTTCGATACCCCGCACCCAAAGCTTTTTACTCTTTTATTTAATCTCTCTTGACAATTTCTTAAGGTTATGTGAGCAATATGATCCTCTCTATGACCTTTAAGATTAGCCCAGTAGGCCTACACTATGGCCAGTTGATCTCTTCTTAAATCCAAGGGCATCTCCCCCACATCCACTTGGATGGCCACCGGAGAGGACTTGACTGCTCCACTGCAAATTCTCAAGGCTTGGTTTTGCATTACATCAAGTTTATATAACAATGACTTGGAGGCTGACCCATATGCTACACTCCCATAATCGAATACTGACCTCATTAAACCAGTGTAAATTGTTCTCAAAGCTGCACCAGACGCACCCCACTCAACCCTGAGGCAAAGCTGCGTTTGCGGAAGAAACAAAATTAAAGTCCCCTCTAGTCCATAATTTTACACTAAAACTCATTTTGACCACCAAAATTACACATTTAAAACGTTTTTCCTGTGATTTTTTATGCTTAAAATAGCTTAAATGTACACAGCGTCTGTTTGTACAAGAATAAAGTTTATTCTTCAATGAAGCGGGGTCTACGTTTTTTTTAATCAGTGTTATTTTGATCAACATAACACACAACATCGCGACTACAGTACATTAATTGTTTATTGTACATGTATTTTGTAAAATGGATACTGAAACTATTTTGCTTTTTTTAATGTACATGCATGTTAAATTATTTTGGATTGTCACAATTATAAAAACAAAATAACAATTCAGAAAACAAAATAACAATTCAGAAAACACAACGACAATTCAGAAAACAAAATGACAATTCAGAAAACACAAAAACAATTCAGAAAACAAAATAACAAATCCAAAAACAAAATAACAAATCCAAAAACAAAATAACAATTCAGAAAACACAACAACAATTCAGAAAACAAAATAACAATTCAGAAAACACAAAAACAATTCAGAAAACAAAACGGAAAAGGTAGGTATATTTTGAAAATAGTATGCGTATCGCTGATTGGACAAGACACCTGTCAATCAAGCAAGAACCGGAATCAAGCGATTACTGGAAGTAAAGTACCGACTCCGAGGGTAGAGAAGCGATTCGTGTCGGACAAGTGGATCAGTACCGTTACTTTAGTACATGCATTGCACGCAGCTTTCTTCTACCGTGAACGAGATTATAATGTTATTTCCCGATGCTGATGTACAGATCAAACGTTAAATCTGAGGTCGTAGACATATATTCATAGGCGTAATTTGCGGGTTGGTGCGGCCGGGTGGGACATGTCCCCAGACTCCCCACCACTTTTTTCCAGGGTCGATTGTGTCCCCACCACTTTTGAAACATCTCGCGGCACGGATGTACCAATAAAAATAAATAAATCATCTCCAGTTCAGTCTAGCTATTTGTTAAATAAGAGGCGATTTAGCGCTGAAAAGAGTTGTTGAAATCAAGAGATCAAAGTGCTCGTTGCCGCTGTTCTGTTGTGGCTCGCGCACAGTCTTTACATGGACGCGCGCTTCAATCCGTTGCGGAGAGACTCCATTAGTTCCGGTGAAATCACAAAACATAATGCACAAAAACGTGTCCCTGCTTGATATACACCCACAGATAAACAATCGGTTTTGGTGAGAAAAAAATATATACTGCTTAGTGCGGATTAGAACCCAGAACCTCTGACACGCTTGGCAAAAGTTCTGCCACTGGACCATTCAAGTACATGTGTAGATCCGCCGAATCTATGAATATCTATAGCATCAAACAATAAATTAAACACAATGTGGTACTGAAATAAATATACGCATGATTTGACCGTTTATTTGATTAAATATCAAAAACGAATCGCTTTTTTACCCTCGGCACTTCCAGTAATCGCTTGATTCTGGTTCTTGCTTGATTGACAGGTGTCTCGTCCAATCAGCGACACGTATGCCATTTTCAAAATATACCTACCTTTTCCGTTTTGTTTTCTGAATTGTTTTTGTGTTTTCTGAATTGTTTTT
This sequence comes from Phoxinus dragarum, assembly GCA_033366665.1. NCBI lineage: Eukaryota > Metazoa > Chordata > Actinopteri > Cypriniformes > Leuciscidae > Phoxinus > Phoxinus dragarum. The sequence goes on along the minus strand of JARPMJ010008675.1, from coordinate 22,825 downwards.
GTGTTTTCTGAATTGTTTTTGTGTTTTCTGAATTGTTATTTTGTTTTCTGAATTGTTATTTTGTTTTCTGAATTGTTTTTGTGTTTTCTGAATTGTTATTTTGTTTTCTGAATTGTTTTTGTGTTTTCTGAATTGTTATTTTGTTTTCTGAATTGTTATTTTGTTTTTATAATTGTGATTTGTTTTGCACCTCTCGGCCACCGTAGGCCTGTCAGTCTTCAGTCTCTTCCGAAATGCATGTAAGAAAGTGGCCGGTGGACTTTGAGAAGAATAGAGTTAACTTTAGTTATTATTTCCATGTTTGTTTGTCTGATATATGAATAACACACGTCGGCAAATTACATTTGAATAGATTGTTATTGCTGCTTCCACAGACATCAGTGTGTATTTTACAAACTCCAAATGTATGGTTTTACTCGTGCTTATGTGTATTTAAATGTCTGAAACCTAAAATAAACATTATGAGGTTGAAAACACAGCATAGTTGTGATATAGGCCTTATTCGCGAACACCGGAAGTAGCTACCGTAACCACGGCCATATTGTTGACATGACATCTGTCCCGCCCCTACTAGCCGCGCGCAGATTTGAGTTGAGGGGAGGCAGTAACGTTAGCCTAATGGCTTCATCTCGTCGGGATCAAGAGAAGATAAGCTTGATTGGTGTGGAGTGGACCCATATCTGACACACACACACACACACACACACAGGTTTTGGACACGGTAGCCTGTGAAATGCCAAATCTGTAGGCAAGGTCCTGTTCTGGGAAGTTGTGGCGGAGTTTTTGAAACTTGGTTAGTGAAGTTTTAATGCTGTCAGTAAGGGAGGCTTCAATGAAATTATAGAGCACCATTAATGTAGCAAAACTGGGTAAACCTGTATAAAATCTGACTTTCTTCTTCTCATCATCCCTGAGTGTGTCTCTTTTCTGTGGCTAGCTGACATTTCAGAGTAATATTGTCAGTAGCAGTCTCTAGTGATCAGCTTGTATGTTGGAGCACACTTCAGATGTGCACGTATCTTCCTCAACAGTCTCACAAGCATCCATAACCTCACCGTAAAGGCCTTTTTATGCTTCTGCGTCATATCGACGGCGTACCCCCGCAGACCCTTCTGCGTCGACGCGAACCCCTCCGCCGTAGCTCGACGTGCACCTCCAAAAAATTGTAACTACGCGTCGAGGCGACGCAGACCACAAGGGCTGTGATTGGTCACACCCCCACCCCCCTAGCGTTCTGGCGGTGAAATGCACCGCGATGCAACACAACCCGACGCAGAACCATAAAACGGCCACGACGCCGTAGGAGTGACGGCGTAGCTACGGCGTGGAGTTGACGGAGAAGCATAAAAAGGCCTTAAAGCCTTGTTTATACTCGACGCGTCCGCACGAGCGCGAAGGTGCGCGCGGCAAAAATGACGTCGTTGCGGTGTGGGCGGTCGCGCGCGTTGGGTGCGCAAAGCGGCGCAAAGGCCCATTTCGCGTGGCGGTGTGCACGGCAGATTTTGTAACAGCGCGCGCGGCTCCGCATCCGAAGATGAACGACTTCGAGCCGAATCTGGCCGAGCACGACCTTCTCATCACACCAGCACCCAGTTTGCGCGTCTACATTAGTTGCTTACATTAAAAAAAATGAGCATACAATAGCATAAAAAGCCTTTTCTGCGTCATATCGACGGCGTACCCCCGCAGACCCTTCTGCGTCGACGCGAACCCCCTCCGCCGTAGCTCGACGTGCACCTCCAAAAAATTGTAACTACGCGTCGAGGCGACGCAGACCACAAGGGCTGTGATTGGTCACACCCCCACCCCCTTAGCGTTCTGGCGGTGAAATGCACCGCGATGCAACACAACCCGACGCAGAACCATAAAACGGCCACGACGCCGTAGGAGTGACGGCGTAGCTACGGCGTGGAGTTGACGGAGAAGCATAAAAAGGCCTTAAAGGTCCAGGGTTAATACAAATGTACACGAAAGTTAATGAAATGTTTAGTGAAATTAGAAAATATTTAAGAGATCGTTAATGTATTTGTATACGTACATGTATTCCCATATAGGCTAGCCTACATATTTTGTTCTAATGTCACAAGTAATAATCTCAGGGTTTACTGGGTTTTACACGATTATTTTTGTATTGGTGGTGGTAACTAAAATAAACATTGTCACGTGTTTATATTTCTTCTTCTCACCTATTCCTGATGGTTTAGAGAGGACAATTACTCGAGTCGCCCCCTGTAGTTTCAAAGAATAGTACAACGGCGAGCGCGTCAAGTATAAACGCCTCGACCGTTTGGAGAGGAGCGCGCGCGGTCAGCGGAGACTCGCGCTCGTGCGGACGCGTTGAGTATAAACAAGGCTTAAGCCTCTGTAGTGTTCATCCCCGGGCTGTCTTGCTCCTGTGCTACACTCCCTGAACTCGATGCCTGTGTTCTTCACTGCTGTACCTGGCCATTATTACACATCCTTTTCTTGATGTGAAGTCTGTTGCTCTCTCAGCCTTTCCTGTCTGACCGGTCTCTCCTGCCAGCTTCAGTGAGGATGAGTGCTGTCATGTAGATATGATGGCTTACCTAAAAGAAATCCACACAAAAGTGACTGTTCACCCACAACCTAATACAAGTCAGGGCTCTAGATTAACTCTTACTAGGAGCGCTGTGACAAAATAACACAGTATCATACAAGCACTAATTCCCTACCTAGTATCAATGCCAGACCTATATGTTCATAGGTAAGCTACGGTAACTACTAACTGCACATTACTGCATGATCCTGATGTCTGATCATGCCTGGAAACTCCCAGTGTAGGTATAAACTGTGTTTTGGGGATCTGGCGAACTTAAAGGGATAGTTCACTTTAAAATGAAAATTCTGTCCTCATTTACTCACCCTCAAGTTGTTTCAAACCTGCATGAATGTCTTTCTTCTGCTGAACACAAAGGAAGATATTTTGAAGAATGTCAGAAACCAAACAGTTAACTGGTCCCATTGACTTCCGTAGTAGTTTTATTCTATTTTTTACACATTTTTCTTGTTGCATTTAGCTAAACTTTAGTTTAAAATAAAATCTTTAAATGTATTAACTATCAAGCCCCGCCCACACGTGACGGGATTGGTCACATGTTTGTGATGCAAGAAACAGGGGCGTTTCGGAGACTTTGGTCTCTGGTTCACTGCAGTTAAGGAGAAAATACTCAGCAATGGTGTTGATTGATGAATTTACACATGGGTTGTCTTCAAGTATATTAAAAACGCCACATAGACACATAATCAACCGATTTTCACCACGGTGGGCTTTAAATGACTTATGTATTTAGATAATTCCACTGTGGTGATTTAGTCTGGCAAGAACAACGAATTCAGCGTAAATACTCCAGGTGCATCTTGTTAAGACCAATACATATAATTAGCTTGCTGATGTAATTAATTATGACTAATGAATCATTTATATAATTAAGAGTGACTGTGTCTGGATGTACAACCAAAACTAAGAATGGCGTCAATTGCAGGTAAGATCGTGTCATACATTTGATGAACCATTTCATAGGTTAATATATTTCTTATAAATGTCCAGCTTCAGGAAAACCTGAAGACACTAATATCCAGGAAAAAGATCTGCCCACAAATCAGGTAACTTCTTTTTTCTTGGCATTTATGTTAGAAAACCGCATGTATGTAATTCTTGTCTAAAACAGTGTCCTGAGAGAAACCTGGAGGCTCTCGATGCCAAGATCTCCGACAGAAAGGAGCAGATGTGGCTCTGCAACATGATCATGAACGACCTGCTGGAAATCCAGAAAATAGTTGCTGTAGGTTTTAATATTGTTTTACAGAGTTGGTTTTAAACAGCTTTTCCAACTCTCATTGAAGTGTTTATTTTGGTAGGAAAAAGGCCTTGAGAACACATCATATCCTGGACCAGATAACTGAGCAGATTATGATTTGTAATGTGTGTGTGTGTGTGTGTGTTTATAAATAAAATCTTGATGTGAAAGTGTTTGGATGGAACGATTTCTTTCTGAAACCAGAAATAAAGTAACAAATCACACAGGGTTTTACTGGTATTGTATTGCTTTTTGATTCAAAAAGTTATTACTTTGCCATAATACTTTATACAAAACAAGCATATGAGAAAAAATTTCACATTATACATTCTTTAAAAATACAGATCTTTACAGTTTCCTCACACTCTGGGTATCAAAAGCAATCATTGTGGAAGCATTTGTGACTCGACTAACATGCCGGACCAGAAGATCAGAATTTCTGAATAAATATCTTCTATGAAAAGCAACTGTTTAATAAGCTATTTTTGTTGCACTGAAGGACCAAATCATAAGTTAATGCCTTCAAAAGACCCACGTGTGAATGAAAGCGTAATGATGATGATGATGATGGCACCTGACGAAGGTGGAATGATTCAACATGAAAAAAAAAGCTGATCTTGAAGGTCAAGCAAGTAGTTTTTCACAACTATTTTTCCAACATTAAAACAAATGCATGATTTTTATGTCATGTGAGTGTCAAAGAAATTACATAAAGCAGCAAAAGTTCTCAACAGGAATATATATATATATATATGTATGTATATATAAACATTGCAATGCCCAGATACAAAACAAAACAACAGATTAAGTCACATCAAACATAACTGTACACAACACAACATTTTGATGGGTTAAGGAAAAAAAGGCTTTTAAATGTGAAATATTAAACGCAACAGGACACAGTTTAACTCTATGATGACTTGCATATGCTAAATATGAACGCTGACACGTGATATTTTGCGTGAACATGTACAGATGGAGTGGTTTGATGCTCTATGACACATTGCATAGTTTTTGTTAGTTGATGAATTAAAATTGGCTTTAGTTGAAATGAATCTTTCATCCTGTGAAGTAACTAGTCCTATATGAAATGTCAACAAACAATAAGGTCAGAAAGCATGTGCATTATTATTATTATTAAGGTACGGTTGATCATGTGTATCGGCTGGATGAGTGTCGTTCATTAGGGAAAGAACTGTGTTGTTCAAACTATAATGTTCCAGTAATAAGTTTGCACAGTTCATGGATAAAAAATAAAATGTAGTGGATAAATCAAGCAACGGATGAACACGGAGCGAGCGACGCACAGATTCTAGCGCAGAGACAACGTCACGCTTTATTTGGCACTGGACAGGAAGAGGCTCAGTGTTCTCCGCCGGGATCTGAACCGCTCAGGAATGAACGACAGCGCTGGAGTCGTAAGGCAGTCCTCGAATTACAGGATCTGTGGAGAACTACACACTGTACACACAGCCGACAGTGAAGGCAGTGCAGAGGCTCGTCTCTCATCTCACACACACACTTCTGTACAAAAATACAAATACAATCTAATGGCTTAAACATTTATCATTTCAAATCTACTATATATTTACATTACGGTCAGCTAGAGTCTTTACAGCAGTGGTTTATTAGAGAGGGGCAAACGAGCGCAGGCTGAACCGGGGCCGGGTAGTGCACTACACACACACACACACACACACACACACACACACACTGACTCCACGACTCAACTCACTGACTCACTTACTCACTCAACGACTCAACTCACTGACTGACTCCACGACTCAACTCAGACTCAGCTCACTCACTGACTCACTCACTCACTGACTCACTCACTCACTGACTCACTCACTCACTGACTCACTCACTCTCTGACTCACTCACTCTCTGACTCACTCACTCTCTGACTCACTCACTCTCTGACTCACTCTCTGACTCACTCTCTGACTTACTCACTCACTCACTCAACTCACTGACTTACTCAACTCACCCACTCACTCACTCACTCACTGACTCACTCAACGACTCACTGACTCACTCACTCACTCACTGACTCACTCACTGACTCACTCACTGACTCACTCACTGACTCACTCACTCACTGACTCACTCACTCACTCACTGACTCACTGACTCACTCACTCACTGACTCACTCACTGACTCACTCAACTCACTGACTCACTCACTCACTGACTCACTGACTCACTCACTCACTGACTCACTCAACTCACTGACTCACTCACTCACTGACTCACTCACTCACTGACTCACTCACTCACTGACTCACTGACTCACTCACTCACTGACTCACTCACTGACTCACTCAACTCACTGACTCACTGACTCACTGACTCACTGACTCACTCACTCACTCACTCACTGACTCACTGACTCACTCACTCACTGACTCACTGACTCACTCACTCACTGACTCACTCACTGATTCACTCAACTCACTGACTCACTCACTCACTGACTCACTCACTGACTCACTCACTCACTCACTCACTCACTCACTCACTCAACTCACACACTCACTATATACAGTATGTATCTATACTGCTGCTTGTTCTTCTGAATCCCTGAGCGGGTCACAACAGAGACTCGTGGGTTTTTCAGGAAAGGAAAGTGCAGGAGACGCGACGAGACGCAGGAAACACTGCGATCTGTAACAACCAATGAGAGAGAAGAAAGGAAACCCAAGCACATGCCCGTCACAAACGCAAGATGACAGTGTTTGATTCCATCACAGAGTTTCAAAAGTTCATATTTCATCCAAAAATCAAGAGGATTTGATTTGAAGGGGAGCGAAAATTGATTGAAAATGTGGGAAAGAGAGCTACATTAATCCAACAATTGAGTATTTGAATAAATTAACATATATAAAATTAAATACTAAGTTATAGGCAGCCAAAACAAACCTCTAAATTACATTTGAAAGGCAGGTAAATGTTCATGAACATTGTGAAATGTTTAAATGTTCACAATGTTCATTATCAGACTGACAAACCGTAAAATAAAACATCTCAAAAATCACATTATCATGACCACAGCAGCCTTTCCAATAAATTACACATCATAAAATACTTCAATGTTTCAATGTGCAGGACTTTGTGTAGACGACTTCAAACCATGATGAAGGCCTTACTGTTGAAGTCTCATATACATCTATCCCATGATCGATCTAGTGGGTTTCAAGTTTAAATTTAAGTACAGCATGTACGCCTCTTGTTTTGTACGGTGAATCTCTATAAGCAAATGTCAAATATTAATAATTCAGCGGGGTTAAAATGCTAATGAGACTCAAAGCTAGCTCTGCACGATTAATCACAATGAAACCGCGCGCGATTTGTCAAAGGCTGCGATTATTTAATGCACAGTTTGTGCAGCGGCTGATCGGTAGTAAATGCTTCTCCATCTGAACACCAGAGGGCGTCACATACACACACCGCAGAAGTACAACGCACATCATTCCAGGAAACCCCAATGGGCATCATAGTATCTCTGTATCTGAATAAACAGAAGTTTGAAACACTTTGATTGATTAAACATGACTAATAAACACACGACTGCCTTATTCTGTGTAAGAAGCACATCATCTCACAGGAGGAGCTCAACTCTCCTTATGAAGTGAGTTTGAGTAAAAGCGTGTTATTAAATGTTGTCTTTTGTTGGACAAGAGGTTCATAAATGCTTCTCATGTTTGGAAAGATGTTTGACGCGTGTTGCTTTTTCAAATGCACGTTATAAGCGACTCAAACTCGCACTCGTGTTTACAGAGCCGATCTTCACTGACAAGCTGCACATTACTAATAATCTCAGCCTTTGGCATTTCATAATCGCGATAAGCCAACTCGGTTTAAGTGCGAGTACATGTAGATTGTGATTAATCGTGCAGCGCTAACTCAAAGCATCATGAGAAGCTAAACTGCTCTGCCTGCCTTAGAAGTGCACCATAAACCACTGGGGTTTGGATGGTGTGTGTGAGATACGCATCTGTACACGGTACAGATGAACCTCTAGGGGGCGCCGCTGGGGAACTGGTCCAGCAGGGCCTCGATGTTGGCCGTGGTCTCCGGGCTGAGCAGATCCAGGCTGTCGCTGGGGGGGTCAGAGGTCACGGGATCGGGGATGGGCTCTGATGGAGGATCCTCAGGGAGAGGTGGAGGAGCAGGAGGAGGTGATGTGGTCTTGGTCTTCTCCACTGAGGAGACAGTGCTCTTGTCTTTAGCCGAGTCTCTGCAGGCGCACTGACACTGGCAGGACTCCTCCTGCTTTATGATGATCACCGGCAGGCTCAGGCCGATCTGCTGCACTGCGTTCCCTGAAACACAAACACAACTAGCTGTGATAATCCACATTACTATGGAAGTAAAATAAGGGTGACATATGTCCCTTTTTCACAAGATGTAATATAAATCTCTGCTGTCCCCAGAATGTGACTGAAATTTCAGCTCAACATTCCCCCCAGATAATTTATTATAGCTTAATATTATTATTATTATTATTGGGTAACACTTTACTTGAAGGGGTGTGTGTCCCTTTAAATGCAAATGAGCTGTTGCCCCGCCTCCATTCAGAAGAGGGTGGAGCTTACACAAGCTTCAGGTACTCGAGCAATAACAAAACAGGCCAATCTCACTCATCAAAATCTCAGAAATAACCAAACAACATGTGTATTTGTGGATTGTATTTGAACTCCTCTGGTGATTTAGGAAATCTCTCCATTCTCTTATTACTTGACCTCAGCTTTTGACACTGTCTGCCACAAACTATCTCGACTTTCAGAGATTGGCATCTCAGGTGTGGCATTATAATGGTTCTCTTCATATCTCAAGGATAGGCAGTACTACATCTCAATGACAATTACAAATCCTCCCACAGTATCGCTCAAACAGGGTGTTCCCCAGGGTTCAGTTCTCGGTCCGTTATTATTCACTATCTACATTTTGCCTCTTTGACAGATTATTCGTCGTAATTGTTTTTATTACGATATTAAAATATACACAGCTTGCCAGTCAGATTCTACCCACCAGACTGGCTTGTTATCCTAATGTGTCAATGAATGGAAAGAGAGAGCACATGGTTGCCAGGTTTGGAAGATTAAGCAGAAAATGCATCTATTTCACAAAAAAACCCTGATTGAGGGATTTAAACCCTTGATATCTGGCAACCCTGAGCATGCACTCTTGGAGGCTTGTTACAAATAACCAATGGGCCAATATGGCAGACGATTACGCTTAATTAACCGAGAAAAGCAGAAACTACAAGCGCAATTACACATTTAAATAGCCCCTACTCAGTTGTCATTTTAACTTTCAGTTAAATAAACAGAAACATAGCAAATCACATAGCAAAATATACAATCATACCTGAATGTCCACCGACTGGTATGGCTGTTGTAAAAAAGACTTTCTCTACTTTTGGACCCTGAAAATAAAAAAAGTAGTAATGTCAACCAAAAAAATTACAAGAATACATTTGTGGCATTAATTCAAACACTAACTGGACAATTACTGAGATCACAAAACATTCACAAGCTAAACATATCGGAAATATAATCAGACACATTTCTGGCAAGATTAGCATCATTAATGAAAACAAAAGTAGCATATTTAGGCTCTTTTTATCTTAATTGCAAGCATGTTGTTAACATGCTTTAACGTTGCTACCAGGAACACATTGCCAGCATGTTTAAGCCATAGACTGTATAAAACAATGGACGTAGTGTCCGTGACGTCACCCGTAGTGTTTCTGAAGGGCATTTTTTAAGCTCAAAGTGGGCGGAGCCGGGCGTAGCCCTCTTGGCTGCGCGTCACTTCCGGATAACCAAAAATGTGCAGCGAGGCGGATTAGCTGAGTTGACGTGATGCTAACAGACAGCAGACAAATGCCTAGTATTGATGTCAGCAGAAATCCACCTGTCACTCAAGTGGCCACACCCTTAATTATGCAGAACTTTAAGGCTTAACATAATTTAAACGGATGAGTTATAAAAAAATTAGCTATATAGACCAAAACCACTTTTTGCACCAGGCTGCAAAAGTCTCTTCTGCAGCCGGTCTCTAGTGGCCAGTCGATGAACTGCAGTTTAAAGTTTAAAGTTTAAAGTTTAAACCTAACTCGTTTTAGTGGGAGTGCATGGGGCACTTCTATGATCGCATCAAAATCGCTGTATTTAAAACACTAAGGCGGCTCGACACAACATGAAACTGCTGGAAGTGTCACCAGCGGCTCTACACATGAACTACAGCATTGACTACATTGTTCACACAAAGTTTACTAAAAAGAAAGGTTTTGAACAACTCACTGTAGCTGTTGTTCTTCCTGGGCCGCCGGCATTTTGCCAGTCAAAAATAGTCAATCTATATCACTGAATCATTTCATTATTATATGAGGATCCTTTTTCAAATACAAGGTCAATATTGATTTTCACTAACGACAAAACAAATTATCCGTGAATTTATAAGGAAACAACCTTTAGGAGCTTTCCATCTTTACTCTCCTCATGTTACGTTGCATTCGGAGATCGACTACTTTTGACTGACAAAATTCCAGCCACCGGAAACACTAACTGATAACGTGAGTCGCACAAATCTTTCTTTTTAGTAAACTTTGAGCACACAAACAATTAATTCAATGCTCAAGTTCATGTGTAGAGCCGCTGGTGACACTTCCAGCAGTTTCATGTTGTGTCGAGCCGCCTTAGTGTTTTAAATACAGCGATTTTGATGCTAACATAGAAGTGCCCCATGCACTCCCATTCAAAAACGAAAATATACCGTCAATCTTAAAAGTGGCGTTTCCATTCTAATTATGTTTTTACACAAAAGTTTAATTCGGGTAGATAAACAAAAAGAGCCTAGGTTAAATTTTGGCAACAGTTACCCTTTAAGTCAAAGCTAAAGCTAAAGCTAAAGTATAATTTAGTTAAACCGGCGGACCTGTTGTTCTGGGTTCTGCTGCGCACTGGCGGCACTGCTGAGGATCCACTGCAGGTTCTGATCGGACATGACGATACTGGGCTGCAGGCCGAGGGTGGGGGCGATGGTGATCGTAGGAGGAGGAGGAGGAGGAGGAGGAAGAGGAGGAGCCAAAGGCACTGTGTGTGTCACCTCCGCGGTCACGGAGACGCTAGTCGCGGTCGACCCCGGCTGAGCCACGAAGAGCGGCGCGACCGAGGGAGCCGATGGAGCCGATGGAGCGGGTGGAGCCGATGGAGCGATGGGCACTTCTGGCGAGAGTGACGATGTGGGCGGAGTCAGTGACGAGCTGCCGGCGGCAGGAGGCGGAGCCGGCTGTGAGGTGGGCGGAGTCTGAGCCTCAGGTGATGTGATGGGGGATGAAGAGGGCGGAGGGAACACGTCTGAGGCTGACGGAGGACACGAGTCCAGGCCGAACACCTCACCGGGCGGATCTGGAGACACAGAGGCGGGACACACGTCAGACTCAGGGATGATCGGTCATTCCTACTATGCAGCACGTCACATGTTCCCTTCGTTAATATACTGGTTACAAATTTTAAAATGAAAAACATGTCATCCAAATATCACAATTACGTCAACTTTTTTAAAAAGTCACTTACACAATTTCATTAAACACAATCATGTTTTAACATGTCGCTACCATGCTTTAGTTTATTGCTAACAGTTTTAATATGTTTCAACACATTGATGTTGCTAGATGTTGATACCATGTTTCTAATGTTTTTGCACATGGGTAGCATGTTTTCACACATTGTTAACATGTTTTCGCTTGTTGCCAGAGTGATTTTTAACACGTTTACCATATTTTAACATGTTTCTAAAATTTCTTAGCATGTTCTTAGTATGTTAACACACTGACAGTGCTAATATGTTTTAAAATGTTGTTAAAATGTTTCTAACATGTTTTAGCAGGTTGCTAACATGTTTAATATGTTTAACACATTAATATTGCTAGCATGTTTCAACATGTTGATAGCATGTTTCTAATGTTTTTGCCAATGGATAGCATGTTTTAACACATCGATAACATGTAACACTTGGTTACCATGTTCTAACATGTTTCTAACATTTCTTAGCATGTTGCTAACATGTTTTAACACATTGACATGTTTTAACAGAGTGCTAACATGTTTCTAGCATGTTTTAGCACATTGCTAACGTGTTTAATGTTTTAACACATTGATATTGCTAGCATGTTTCAACACGGTAACAATATCAATGTAAAACACGTTGATACCATGTTTCTAATATGCTTTTGCACATGGTTAGCATGTTTTAACACATTGATAACATGTTTTCGCATGTTGTCAGAACGATCCCGACGTGTTTTAACATGTGGTTACCATGCTTTAACAATTGCTAGCATGATTTCACCATATTGCTACCACGTTCCTATCATGTTTTAACCATGTTACTAACATCATTAGAACGTTTTGAACAGGTTTAACACATTTCTAACATTTTTTAACATGTAGATAGCATGTTTTAACACATTGATAACATGTTTTCGCTTGTTGCCAGAATGATTTCAACGTGTTTTAAGATGTGGTTACCATGTTTTTATCATTTCTTAGCATGTTGCTAAAACGTTTTAACACATTTCTAGCATGTCCCTAGTATGTTTTAACACACTGATAGTGCTATCATGTTCTAACACATTTATATTATGTTTTAGCACATGAGTAGCATATTTTAACATGTTGCTACCAGGACTTAACACATTACTTACATGTTTTAACTAGTTCTGTCAATTCAATTATAATAAATAAAAAACAATCACACATCATGTTATGTAACGCTAGCCAAATGTTGCCAGAAAAAAAAGCGCACGCGTTAATTTTACTGCGTTAATTGCGTCAAATATTTGTAATGCGTTAAAATGAAAAAAATTAATTGCAGAATAAAGCATTAATTTTGACAGCACATATTTTAATCATGTTCCTAGCATGTTTTAACACATTTCTAGAATGTTTAACCATGTTGCTAACATGTTTTACAATTCCAAAAATAAAAAAGTGCACTGTAAATACCTAAATTATGCACTTAATTAACGACAAAATGAAGAACGATGGACACTTCATTCACTCGACTGTCGCAGACTCCAATACTGAATGACGACAAAATCTTATAAAATTCATAAATACTTAGTACATAGTACAAGTGCACAGGGTATAGAGCAGGGGTCGGCAACTGGCGGCCCGCGGGCCAAAACTGGCCGCCAGCAATATTTTCTGGCCCGCCGGATTATTTTGGAAGTCACGTTTTTTTTTTTTTTTTTTCCACTATAACGGTTTACAAATAGGCCCCGTGAATCAGTGATGCGCGGGATGATCCAAAATGAGCGACGAGTGCCTGCAGTCACCCGCGGTTACGAGTCATCCAAAAATATTTGTAATGATATTCGGGTCGCGGTTGTTTGAAATAAAGATGCCAATTAAACCATTGTAATTTATATAGTACTAGACATAATGTTCTATGAAATACATAGGTCTACACTTTATTGGCTGAATAACTGCGCGAGGATGACGCACGAGCTCAGTCTGCAGAGATGAAAGTGGGAAATCCTTATTTGAGTGTTGAGCGCGTTATTAACTTTTGAATAAGAGCTGACGCGGGACAAAATGCCCGATTTCCCAAAACGTTGAACTGAGCAATGCCATTGTGCCATTTTAATAGGCTACTTTTAAACGCATATAGCTCAGTAATGCGAGTTTTATGTATTTTCTGAGAGGGGGGCGGGGGGGATTTTTGTTGGGAAATTCGGAGGAGAGACGCACACGTCGATTAGACTGGATAAACACATGCAGCATCTTAATTGTTAAGAAAATGAAACGAAATAAATGAATAAATCAAGCCTTTATTACAAAACACAGCATTCAGAAAAATGCGCACCCCTAGTTCCTCCGTCTATGGCCCAATGCGCGGGCCAGGGAAGCGGGTCGGGTACAATATTTTCTTTCTTTTGTTTGCGGTCCGAGTTGCGGGCGGGTTGAAAACGTCGGTCGGGTGCGGGTTGTTTATACATTGACCCGTGCATCACTGCCGTATATCATTCGTTCAATCGTTTTTTTTTCCCCCAAATTAAAACCAAAAATAAAAAAATGAAAAACGACTTGTTTTTTGAGATTTGAGATTCTGAAATCGAGATCTAAATTTTTTAAGCAGGTGAAAACTTTTAAGCTTTTACTTTTAAGTATTTTAAGCGGTTGCTGAATTGAACCTTGTGGGAGCGGGACGGAAAAAAAACAGTCCTGCGCAGACCTCTTGTGTCCCGAATAAATAATAATTTAAAAAAAGGAATAAAGTTCAAAAAGTTGTACAGTCCATTGGTAATACAATGCTAAATCAGATATATGTACAATAACATGTCCAACAATCGATTTAAATAGTACATGGGGTTTAAGTGGGCATTTTCTCGTGTGCTTAAACGGTCCAGTGGTAGAACTTTCGTCAAGTGTGTAAAAGTTTCTGGGTTCTAATCTGCATTTTTTTTCGTTTTTTTTTTTTCGTTTTTATTTCTTCATCAAAACCGATTATGCTCATCAGTGGTTGTATATAAGTAGTAGGGACACGTTTGTGTTATATTTTGTGATTTCACCGTAACGAATAGGCCTATTCCCTCTTATATACTGTCTATGCCTATTCCATGTAGCTGGCCCGCCATCGACTGGATAAAAAAAATATTGGCCCGCGGCCAAAGTTACTTGCCGACCCCTGGTATAGAGCGTCATTTTTTGGGTCATTTTATTTCTAGCATGTTTTAACGCATTGTGAATGTGTTTCGAACATTTTTTTTTGGTCTGGCACACGCAAAAATAATAAAAATGAATAACTCCCGTCCAAGGCACATGCTTAATAAAGGGGCGCGGCCTGGTTGAGTTAGTTAGTAGTGTGTTAAACTGGCGGTTATGGTAAGGGGCGGGACATTTCCCAAATACACTTGAAGCGCTCGACCAATCACAACACACTGCTCCAACCGACCAATCAGAGCACATTGTGCTTTTCAGAAGGAGGGGCTTCATAGAGACAGGAAGTAAACAGAGCGTTACTGACAGACTGGGAAGAGAGAGAGCCGCAACAATGGAGAATATGAGGAAAAATAATGAAAACCTGTTCTGGTAGAGCTCAAAAACAACATCAAGACTTTGAAAAAAGGTCCTCTTTAGCACATGCTTATTCATTTTTAAAAGGTCAAAGCGTACTGCATAACAGAAGTGACTCGAGTGTCTTTGAACACCGTGAGCTCTAAAAGTTCTTGCCTGTGGTTTTGGGGTCGTCCTGGCTGACACTGTTCTCAGGACTCTGGAACATCAGCTCAAAGATTCGTATGGGGGGTGACGCTGTTCAGATCCAAACCCTGAGACTGAGACATGAACATGTGCTGAGATGCACTCTATGTATCTGGGAGACGACTGAAAAAAAAGCTCTGTGTAAAAAATGAGGGCGCAAACTCACATTGTGGTTCTCCTGGAGCTCAGAGTCAGTGGAAATGAGGCTCAAATCACTGAGGCACAGCGAGTGATTCGCATCCTGCGGTTGAACAAGTACAACAGGACCAATTAAGTCCACGGTCACACAGTGTTGGTGTAATAAAAGGGCAGTGAGTGTGTGAGTGAGCACCTCTGACAGCGGATGAGCGCTGACGGTGAACGCCGGGCCTTTGTCATGACCCCGGATGTGGCTCTTCAGGCTGTACTGAGAGCTGAAGGTCTTCTCACAGCCGTCGCTCGGACAGAAGAACGGCTTCTCTCCTGGAACAGGGACAGAGAGAACGAGAAGACATTAGGGATGCACCGATTTTAAAATGTTGACCGATACCGATGACCGATAATTCTTTATATTTGAAAGCCGATATATTGGCCGGTATGTCTAAATCCAAATTTTTATATAATTTTTGAGAGCCACCATTAAAATTCATGTCCCAAACACACAATTATAATGTTCTCATTATGCAGAAAAAATAGGAAAAAAGGAGAAAATACATTTTTTTTGTATGTATATATATGTATACATTGAAAAACCTCATTAACACTCAGGCAAGACAGGCGAGAAGTGGTTTTCTATGGGACAGTATCTCTGTCCCAAGTTGAGACACTCACACTGCACCCCTTCTTCTAATGCACCTTAGACACTACACATAACATACAACAAAAGAAAAGAAGGAAAGAAAGTAAAAGTATAGGAGAAAATAGGGACTGAAGAGATGTGGGGGGAGGGTTGTCTTATATTATCTCACTATCTAAAAATACAAAAAATGTATTTGTAGAGTGCTGACAATGGCAATTGTTACATGGGAGAAAAGATAGAAATAAAAAGTAGGAATAAAAATTTGACTAATACAATGTTGGCAGTGATGGTAGTGAGGAGTGGTACACACACACACACACACTTTTATTTCACTTCTGGAATTATGGAATTACTAGATTGTTTGTTACTGCACTATTTTGTTCTGCATGTTGTCTGTTAAATAAAAATAAATAGAATAAAGATTAAAAAAAAAAATTTATGCAGCCGATATGACACACTGAACTGTTTTTTCCTTTTTTCCAAGTAATTCTAATCATAATTCAAGAAATTAAAAACCATCATGTTGAACACAGCGCATCTGAAGAGTCTCCATTATGTAATAATCCATTATTTATCGGCTTTAATATATCGGGCCAAATTTTCTCATCAGGCTGATGATGATAACATTAAAACGAACATATATCGGCCGATACCGATATGGTGGCCGATACCGATATGGTGGCCGATACCGATATGGTGGCCGATACCGATATGGTGGCCGATATATATATCGTGCATCCCAAGAAGAAATGGAGATTCTCTAATCTAAATAAAACTGCAACAGACAAATGTTGTGCTGAGATGTCAAAGCCAGAATCAATTACATAAGTACTGACTGAGGAGAGTTTGAACTGACAAAAAGTGGCGTGAATAAAATATAGATTTTTTTTTTTTATATGGCTAATACCAAAGTTATTCTTACGTTTACTTGATAAAATCAGGTGAAGATTTCACAGCAGAAATGATCAGATCATCATTTCGAGGCCTTAGAAACTGCGTATCAAATATGATGCAGTGGTTTTTTACTCTGTGTGTTGCTTTGATTTTGCCTGTTCTGAGCAGACAGTGTCTTACCAGTGTGTGTCCGTACATGTGTCTTCAGGTGATGACTAGCAGCGAAAGCCTTACCACAGCCATCATGGTCACACCTGCACACACAAACACAACAGTAGCCTATAACAGTGCATCGATCTGTGCTGATATGTCCATGATGAACCACGCATCGAGCTCAATACTTTTAGGCACCGGCCGAACTGCCACGAAACCATCGAGTATCAAAACATGTCTTGTCGTTCGGTACCAAATTTCGACGCCTGAGGGGTTAATCTAGTCAACGTCAGTGAGCCAATAAGCATGCAGCGTGTGTGATGTGCTCATATCAAGCGCTGATGATCAAGGAAAAACACTGGTTTACGTCGGCTTGATGGCAACAGACGTTCATTGACACAGACACGCAGGATTCATATTTAAATAGTCCTTTTGCAGTTTAATATTCTCACTTTGACAACATTTTTTCATTTGAGAGAAACTATGATCTCGCCACAGAAGAAGCTCTACACGGCAACCCGTCAAATGTAATGTAATACTAATACTACTACTACTAATAATAATAATACAATTATTATTCAAACTCATTTTCTTCCATGTTATAGTTTAACAGTAAACCTCTGTTGTGTAGCACTTAATTGCCAAAAAATTGTTTCATTTTCATTTGAATAAACGATAATGTTTTATGCCTTCATTTGATTACCAGAAAACTTTAAATACACAACATAGAATTTAAAAACAACAACAACCTTTCATATGCCCTATTAATTGTATACAAATTAATAAATTCAGTTGTTTTTATGAATTCAATTAATTAGATATGCTTTTGATACTAAACCATTAAAATGGAATATAGAGAAAATAAAACAGAAAGCAAAGAACTGGGTAAAAAAAAAAAAGGAATAAAAAAATTAAGAATGCAATTTTTTTGTTAAACTGTTAATAAATTGCTGTTAAATTAAACAAGTTTCATGATTTCAATAATTTACACATGCTTTTGAACAATTCAATTTGATTTAACCATCCAGAAAAATGGCTTTATTTTTTAATTGGCTGCATTACCGGTTCAGCTTTCTTCACATTAATGTTACAGCGCTACAACATTATCTGTTCATAAAATTGTTATTGAAAAGTATCGTTCAGCAACCGGTATTGATATCTATTTTTGCCCGATACCCAGCCATATTTAGCACATGCTCCAGCTCCACTCTCAGTGGCAGTGAATATTACGGATCCGTCAAATGTGTAATTGTGATTGGCTGTTAATGTTGCTAAGCACTTCTGAACTAAAGGCGGTGTGTGTGAATGAATCTGACCTGAAGGGTTTTTCTCCCGTGTGTGTGCGGATGTGTTTCCTCAGGTCACTCAGCGTGGTGAAGTACTTGGTGCATCCCTCGGACTCACAGTTGAACGTCTTCCCCGTGTGCAGACGCTGGTGTGCTTTCAGTCTGATGAGAGACAACACAACAGCCATGCGCTGATCAGCCTTTACACAGATCCCCAATCAAAGACCGTAGTGACGACACTACAGGCAAAAACATGGGTTTATCAGCTTTCGGGCTATTTTTTGCATCGCTAAATTGTCTTCGTTCAGACTAGAGGAGAGAAAACATCCAAAATACACATAAGTGCTTATTTTATTACACTTCTTGTATTTGTGAGCAAAGATATGTACACTATATAATAATAATCTTGGAAATTGAAGTGTATGACATCACACACAGAGTATAAAGGTATAAAAGAGTTACAGCTCATATAAGGATGAAACACTGATCCATTTATTTTTCCAATGTGAAAACCCACACAAACTTCTGGAATAGGTTATGTCTTCATATTGATTCTTCCAAATCCTTTCAATTAAAGGATATAATTTGTTACTATAAAGAAGATAAAGCTAGTACTTCAATTAGTTACATTGTTAATTTTTTTATTTTGTTTGGAAATTGTTTTATTCACAAGCAAAACTTCTCTTAATCGCAGCCTACTTTTCCGCATTTCTTAATCGAAATTGATACATTTCTGAAGTCTCTAAGGTTGATTAAAAACAAGAAAAGTGACAGATTCTTGAAATATTATGATGATGTTTTTAATAATACCACTGATGCATAATGTGTCCTCTGTGTATTTCTTTTATTTATTTATTGTTTATTATTATTTGTATTTATTTATTTTTATATATGTGAAGCTTTATATATACTTGATATAATTTAATTCATGTAGAAGCTCTATGTGTTCTGTTCTTTATATCTGATTGTTATTTGATACATATAAAAATAAAAAAATAAAAATAAAATAAAAAAGAGTTCCAGCTCATCAGCTTTGTTGTCTTCAGGAGCGCGCGTGTAAGATAACACTCTTATTATGGGAGCTGGATGTGCTTATTATGATGCATTTGCAGTAAGCTTTGTTTTTGTTTGATTCTAGTGTTCATTTCATTATGAAAAATATTACGAAAAAATTTCGTTACCTGAAGCCCTAAAATTATACTTTTTTTTTTAGTCCCGAAAGCTTATATAATTTCATTTTGATCACATTTTTCCAAATTTCTTTAATGCAATTTTTTTAATGTACCTTTAAATGACTAGATTTTGTCAATAAATAATATAAGTAAAGCACATTTTTTCAACTTAAATTCAAAATAACTCTCCATTACAATCAAATGACCTGACATTGGGTCAGTCAGTTTCTGCGCTGACCTGTGAAAATATATATAACATATTTCATGACTCTTGCCCACTAGATGGCCTTATAGCTCTATGGAGAAAATGAGCTGTTCCGCTTGATCTTGAAGTCAGTTCTTGAGTTTTATCTCCTCACTAAGCATTCAGATACACATGTAGACATTATACAATTACTTTTTTGGTAAAGTTTAGTTTGAATTCTGAGCATTTTGTAGGTGTTTCTGTGTGCTGAAGCATTCCTCACATTACATTCATTCAAATTGATGGTCAAAGTGACCCGAGAGGGAAGGATTTGTCACTTTTTTTTATTACAACCACATAAACGTTGTGTATTCGTGTTTCAGGAGCGACAAAAGGGAAGGAAGTGGGTTTAACCCTGATATGTCAACAAAATGAAAACAAGAGTTTGTAATGTATGTAAATCTGTGCATATTTACTTAGATAATGCCTCAACTGTATATTTAAAATAACATTTCAAAAAATGTGTAATCAATTTATGATGAAATTAGATGAATAACAATAATATATAAAAATGTAAGATTTTTGTAATAAAATATCCAGAAATCACACACAGTGTGATATATTTCCTGCAGTTGTGTACTTACAATATCCCAAACGTTCCCAAAGATTTTTAATTGCAGAGAAATTTTAATTTTAAATAATGTCTCGTCCCTGTTCACTGTCGCCTATATCCGCGCTATCGCTGGTTTCCGCTCGTACTGCTGCAGTAACCATGGCGACAGACGTGGACAACTGCGTTACGTCTAGCGGCGCGCTCACGCTGTTGTTGATTCGTTCAAACATTATGGACATGGCAAGCAGACTTTGGGACAAAAGGAGAACTAAAACAAGGATCAATATCAGCGTGGCGTTTTCGAGATGCCGAGAGCTAGCGTCCGCGACTAACTTCCACTCGACAGAGACGCCGCTCTACTTTATTAGACAGGAGAGCAAATGTACATGAAACTAATCAATGTTATATAGCTCAACATGATGAAATGTTAGACTATGATCTGCTATTCTAATGTTGATCTAGCTCACTGCTAGTCCTCATACAGACAAACTAACACAGAATAACACTAGGGGCCCTATTGTAACGCTCTGAAACGCAAGTATCAAACGCGAAACGCAAGTAACTCTGTGTGCGGATCCCGGCGCTGTTGCTATTACACCGGCGGGATAAACGACTCTTGCGCTCGACGCAAATCTAAAATGTGTTGGTCTGAAGTCGCTTCATTACTCATAGGTGTGGTTTGGGCGTAACGTGAAATAAACCAATCAGAGCGGTCCTCTCACATTCCCTTTAAGAGCCGGCGCGCTTGTTCCACGGCGGATCGCTATTATAACGGGCGGGTTGCTATTATAACGGCGGAATGCTATTATAACGGCGGATCGCTATTATAACGGCGGATTGCTATTATAACGGCGGATCGCTATTATAACGGCGGAATGCTATTATAACGGCGGATCGCTATTATAACGGCGGATTGCTATTATAACGGCGGATCGCTATTATAACGGCGGATCGCTATTATAACGGCGGGTTGCTATTATAACGGCGGATTGCTATTATAACGGCGGATCGCTATTATAACGGCGGATCGCTATTATAACGGCGGGTTGCTATTATAACGGCGGATCGCTATTATAACGGCGGATCGCTATTATAACGGCGGATTGCTATTATAACGGCGGGTTGCTATTATAACGGCGGAATGCTATTATAACGGCGGATCGCTATTATAACGGCGGATTGCTATTATAACGGCGGATCGCTATTATAACGGCGGATCGCTATTATAACGGCGGATTGCTATTATAACGGCGGATTGCTATTATAACGGCGGATCGCTATTATAACGGCGGATTGCTATTATAACGGCGGATTGCTATTATAACGGCGGATTGCTATTATAACGGCGGATCGCTATTATAACGGCGGATCGCTATTATAACGGCGGATCGCTATTATAACGGCGGATCGCTATTATAACGGCGGATCGCTATTATAACGGCGGATTGCTATTATAACGGCGGGTTGCTATTATAACGGCGGAATGCTATTATAACGGCGGATCGCTATTATAACGGCGGATTGCTATTTATAACGGCGGGATCGCTATTATAACGGCGGATCGCTATTATAACGGCGGATTGCTATTATAACGGCGGATTGCTATTATAACGGCGGATCGCTATTATAACGGCGGAATGCTATTATAACGGCGGATCGCTATTATAACGGCGGATCGCTATTATAACGGCGGATTGCTATTATAACGGCGGATCGCTATTATAACGGCGGAATGCTATTATAACGGCGGATCGCTATTATAACGGCGGATTGCTATTATAACGGCGGATTGCTATTATAACGGCGGATCGCTATTATAACGGTGGATTGCTATTATAACGGCGGATTGCTATTATAACGGCGGAATGCTATTATAACGGCGGATTGCTATTATAACGGCGGAATGCTATTATAACGGCGGATTGCTATTATAACGGCGGATTGCTATTATAACGGCGGAATGCTATTATAACGGCGGATTGCTATTATAACGGCGGAATGCTATTATAACGGCGGATCGCTATTATAACGGCGGATTGCTATTATAACGGCGGATTGCTATTATAACGGCGGATCGCTATTATAACGGTGGATTGCTATTATAACGGCGGATTGCTATTATAACGGCGGAATGCTATTATAACGGCGGATTGCTATTATAACGGCGGATTGCTATTATAACGGTGGATTGCTATTATAACGGCGGATCGCTATTATAACGGCGGATCGCTATTATAACGGCGGATCGCTATTATAACGGCGGATCGCTATTATAACGGCGGATTGCTATTATAACGGCGGATCGCTATTATAACGGCGGATTGCTATTATAACGGCGGATTGCTATTATAACGGCGGATTGCTATTATAACGGCGGAATGCTATTATAACGGCGGATCGCTATTATAACGGCGGATCGCTATTATAACGGCGGAATGCTATTATAACGGCGGATCGCTATTATAACGGCGGATTGCTATTATAACGGCGGATTGCTATTATAACGGCGGATCGCTATTATAACGGCGGATTGCTATTATAACGGCGGATTGCTATTATAACGGCGGAATGCTATTATAACGGCGGATCGCTATTATAACGGCGGATTGCTATTATAACGGCGGAATGCTATTATAACGGCGGGTTTGCTA
>JARPMJ010008674.1:0-32725 GCA_033366665.1 Phoxinus dragarum | reverse complement strand
AAGAGCAACTTGAAGGCCAAGAACTTGAAGGCCAAGAAACACAAAATGTCAAATCTCACAAACTCTACAACCCCTGATGTAAACCCCATCTGACTGCGCATGTGTGCGTGTTATTATCTCGGTCTCACACAAGCCGTTTGCAGTTTTACTTGGAAAAATACGAGCTTGTAAAATGCGGCGGTGATGAAGGTCACAGGTCAGATGGCCTCATTTTTGTGCAGCTTTTGAGATCATATTTTAAACAAAACTATGAAACAATACCAGCTAGACCTGAAAACCCATGTATTTCAATCCTAAATGAATTCCTCATCTGAGGTGTGTGTGTGTGTGTGTGTGTGTGTGTGTGTGTGTGTGTGTGTGTGTGTGTGCGCCTCCTGTGGCCACACATTGTCACTGCAGTCTTGGCAAGGTCACTGCACTGCATCAGGTAATATTCCATTCCCTCTGCTCGCCCCGCCCTCACTGTGTGTGTGTGTGGTGTGTGTGTGTGTGTGTGTGTGTGAGAGACAGAGAGAGAGAGGGAGGGGTTATAAAGAGAGAGAAAGCGGCTCTCAGACGCCCTCTGCCGGTCACATGACTGATATGTATATCTGTAGTCTACAGTTGATGCTGGTTCTGGTATCGAATGAGCAGCGCAACTGTTGATGACTGATATGATACTGATTAATATGGTATAATTTAACAGTAGCATAAGAAACATGCACTGAAATTAATTAAGCACTTATACTACACAATATTTCATAAAACTATACATTGACAAGGCTTCCAAAAACTTTTTTATGGGGTATATATATATGTATACAAACATACACAAAAACACACAATTAACAAATTATATATATATATATATATGTTAATTATACGTATTTTTATTATATATATATATATACTCCATAACAAAGTTTTTGGAAGCCTTGTCAATGTATAGTTTACTTAGAAAAAAAAAATATATATATGTTAATTATACATATTTTTATAATATATATATATATATTGTTTTTAAATCAAATATTATATATTTCTTCAATTTAAATGTACCAATTAAATATATACACACCCACTATACATACATACATACCGGTATATATATTTATTTATTTTTTAATGTATCCTCTCTCTCTTTTCCTGTTCTAAATCTCAATTTCTAAATTGCTATTTAAATTGTGTTATATATTATAATATCATACAATATTATAATTGCTACTTTTTATATATATTATAATTAGGGCTGTCAAAGTTAACGCGTTAATTAGGCGTTAACGCAACATCATATTAACGGCACAAATTTTTTTAACGCGCGATTAACGCAGCGCGTATTTTCAGTTTGACCCGTGGCCCAACCCTAGTTGGAGAAATGGAGATACACAGTGTTGCCAACTTAGCGACATTGCAGACCCCTTTAGCGATTTTTTCTCTTCAATAAAGCGCCCAAACCTTTAGTTTCTGAGAATGGCCGGTACTCTCCCAGCACGTGCGCGCGCACTCGCTCTCTCTCTCTCTCTCTCTCTCTGATTTCATCAGACGACGGCTCGATTATCAGGTTTGTTGTGCAGATTAACATCTTGGAAGGGAGAGCTGGTTATGTTTAATGGGTCGCGTTTCAGTCACTATTTCATATTCATTCCGTTGTTTGACAACAGAAACAGTAAAATATACCAATGAAACAGTTTTATTGAGAATTTAGCTTCATCAAAATGGGCACAGAGAGAGACAAACTAATGTAATAATAAATAATAAATGTACATTTAGCATTTTCAGAAGAGCTGTCCAGTCATGCAAAAATGCTCAGTGCAAAGAAAGAGAAGTAATGGGAACCTGGTATTTCTTTGTTCTTTCTTCATGTGTCTAATAGACATGAACAAGTTCTTTGAAAAACATCTATGACCTTTGAAACATGTCTCGTCTTCATGCTCTATGTTGACTATGGTTTCAATAATAAACATACATTTGCATAAAGCATCCATATTTATCCATGCCCATAATGATTAGAGTATTACAAACTTGAAAAGTATTAATTTAAGGTACATTTAGAACAAATAAAAAATGTGCGATTAATCGCGAGTTAACTCATGGCAAGCATGCGATTAATCGCGATAAAAAAATTTAAGCGATTGACAGCCCTAATTATAATATATACAATTTTAAATATATATAAATGTAATTCATGAGCAGTTGATCTTGAGAGAGCAGCGCCCTCTGGTGGATGTGTACAGCACTGCAGACCCCAACAGGAGGATATATAAAGTGGCATCAAAGGCACGTGTAGCGGCAGGCGGTGTGTTCCGGTACTCACGGGGAACAGCACGATGGGAACGGTGAGCGTCACTGCCGTCAGCACCGCCAGACGCACCATCAGGAGCATCGTATCAAACTTGTAGACCTTCGTGAAGGTGTGGAGCAGCTCTGCCTCGACATGATCTGAGGCGCAGAGAGAGAGTGTGTTTAGTGACGTGTAACTTCTCCACTGGAATGTGTGAGGTGTGTTTGAGAATGGTGTGTTTGCAACGCACCATAAAACGTGAGGTATCCGAACAGGGCGGAGAACAGGTACATCACCAGCATCGCTAGGATGGAGAGGTTGGACACCGTCTGCATCTTCTTCCGAGAGCGGCTGCATGACGACAACACACACAGTTCATATCAGATCTCAGAGGTTCTGGGTGGGGAGGTTCTATTGGTCTACTGGCTGCTTTTAATGATCCGTGTGTGTGTGTGTGTGTGTGTGTGTGTGTGTGTGTGTGTTTCCTCACTCTTTGAGTTCGCTGTAGATGGGCAGAACTTCAGGATGACACACGAATGCGAAGGCGAGGATGGGAAGAGTGTAAGCGGTCTAAAAGACACAGTGAACACCATGAAGATCTTTTCACACGCACGCGCACACACACACACACACTCGCACTCTCTTTCACACACACTCCCTCTAACACACTCTCTCTCTCACACACACACCCTCTCACGCTCTCTCTCTCTCACTCACACACACACACACACACGCACTCTCTCTCTCTCTCTCTTTCACACACAAACACACACTCCCTCTAACACACTCTCTCACACACACACACACACACTCGCACTCTCTCTCTCTTTCACACACAAACTCCCTCTAACACACTCTCTCTCTCACACACACTCCCTCTAACACACTCTCTCACACACACACACACACACACTCGCACTCTCTCTCTCTCTCACACACACTCCCTCTCACGCTCTCTCACACACACACACTCGAACTCACGCTCTCTCTCTCTCTCTCTCACACACACACACTCCCTCTAACACACTATCTCTCTCTCACACACACTCCCTCTAACACACTCTCTCTCACACACACTCCCTCTCATGCTCTCTCTCACACACACTCCCTCTCACGCTCTCTCTCACACACACACACGCACTCACGCTCTCTCTCTCACACACACTCCCTCTCACGCTCGCTCTCACACACACACACACACGCACTCACGCTCTCTCTCTCACACACAAACACGCACTCCCTCTAACACACTATCTCTCTCTCACACTCTCTCTCGCGCACACACACACAAACACGCACTCTCTCTCTCTCTCCCTCACACACACTCCCTCTCTCGCTCTCTCTCTCTCTCTCACACACACATACACACACACTCTCTCCCTCTCTCTCACAAATTCCCGCTCACACACTCACACTCCCTCTCTCACACACTCACAAACACTCCCTCTAAAACACACTCCCTCTGACACACACTCCCTCTAACACACACTCCCTCACACACACACTCCCTCTAACACACACTCCCTCTAACACACACTCCCTCTAACACACACTCCCTCTAACACACACTCCCTCTAACACACACTCCCTCTAACACACACTCCCTCTAACACACACTCCCTCTAACACACACTCCCTCTAACACACACTCCCTCTAACACACACTCCCTCTAACACACACTCCACACACCTGTGAGTTGAACACAAAGTATTTGGGCGTGCACATGTCCTCGTGGTCGTCGGGCTGGTGTGTGAACTCAACCGGGCTGTGTGCGGGGTCATAGGTCGCGGCGTGAGGATCCAGATGAGGCCCGTTCACTGCCGCCTCAGAGATATACGCCAGCGCCGAGGCGTTCTGAAGCGTGTATAAACCCAGCGCGTCCGACCCGTTCACACTCATGTTCGACCCGTGCTGGTAGAAGAACGGAAGAGGACAAGGCAGGATCGTCTTCTTATAGATCAGCTGAGAAACAAAACAAGACCGTGTTATGACACCATGCACAGATACACTACAGAAATCTTGTAATTCCATATAAAACAAAGCACATATTATCAATCAACATGACAACAATTAAAATGTCAATCATTTGTTAACTAACTATCCTTCATTACTTCAGAGAGCTCATTGTATCTGCATTAAATTAGTACATTGTTTAAATTAATAAATGTTTAGCTAACTGTACATTTATAAAATGCATAACTTCTGATAACAGATCACTCAAAATGTTCAGATTTGAAGCGATGTGTATTGTGAATAGCGCTATACAAATAAACGTGAATTGAATATTAAAGGTACATGAGGAGTAAAAGTAAACGCACCACGCCCAGGAAGAACACCATGCAGGAGAGAGAGAAGCCGCTGGTGTAGCCGAGATACCCTGTGAGACGAGAAGCGAGTGAGAAACACACACACACACACACACACACACACACACTCCCCGACATCACAAACTCTCTGTGACACTGAGAACAGTCTTACCGAGGTTCTTCAGCATGGACAGCGGGAGAATGATGCCGATGGACACGAACACCACCACGTAATTCCCGTTCAGGTACCATTCCCTGCAAGACAACAGGAGTGTGTAAACCACGTTATCATCATATAATATGATTTTTTTTTTTTTTACGTCAATTTTTTAAAATCTTTTATCTGCCATCATTCAGGTGAACCTCGAAAAATGAGAATATGGTGCAAAAGTTCATTTATTTCAGTAATTCAACTTAAAAGGTGAAACTAATATATTATATAGACTCATTACATGCAAGGTGAGATATTTCAAGTCTATATTTATTATAATTTTGATGATTATGGCTTACAGTTTATGAAAACCCCAAATTCAAAATTAGAATATTGTGAAAAGGTTTTCATAAGACACAAACATTCAACATTCCTGAGACTCACCCAGAGCTCTCCTCCAGCTTGAGGAACGCCCGGATCACCTCTGGCAGCTCGTATTTGACTATGAACAGGTAGCTGGACATGGCTGAGGACAAACCAAACACATTCATGTCACTCATGCAACAAAAACAAAAGCTTTTTGACCTTTTACAAAGTCTTGATGTTATTTTTAGGCTCTACTAGAACAGGTTTTCCCCATATTCTCTATTGTTGTCAGTAACGCTCTGTTTACTTCCTGTCTCTATGAAGCCCCTCCTTCTGAAAAGCACACTGTGCTCTGATTGGTCAGCTGGATGAGTGTGTTGTGATTGGTCGAGCGCTTCGAGTGTGTTTGGGAAATGTCCCGTCCCTTACCATAACCGCCAGTTTAACACACTACTAACTAACTCAACCAGGCCCCGCCCCTTTATTCTGCGCATTAATTATTTAAATGAGGAATATTGTGACGTGTTCGCTCCCGGAAGAAACTCGAGACTACAATGGAGGCGTTTCAGGAGTTCAGAAACTCTGATTATAGAGAATAACTCCATTTTTCTTGCTCAAACACAACATTACACACTAAAGGAAGATGAATATGCAGAAAAAAAGGCTCTTTAAAGATATCAACTTTACCTCCTATGTTCTGCAGAGTTATAGATCCGAATGCTGCCATTTTCCCCGGCCATCCAAACGCTCTCTCCCCGAGCTTCTCGTAGATCAGCGATCCTGCAGCCAGAGGATGTTATCGCATCAACTGCATGTTTCATACGTAAATGTGTGTGTTACAATCTCTCGACACACTCACCTCCTTCTTTGGCCGTCACCAGCAACAGGTGAACGGAGTACAGCGACAGGATAGCCACTCCCAGCAGGAGGATTCTGGGAAAACATTGAGAAGAAGAGTCAGAAACTCTTCCTGTAACCTTTACTAAAACATAAAAAAATAATGAGTTATAACATCTTGTGCGAGTCAGAGCTTCTTCAGGATCATCTTATATCGCCTGTTAAGGAACATGCTGTGACATTAACTGAGGTTTATTTTTAAAAGGTTTCTAAATGCAGGGTTCACATATCCGCACACAGAGCTAATGCTAACCAGCCAATGCTAAAGGTCCTCTCAAAATAAGGTGAGCAAACATAGCATATTTATGAAATGGAAATTTTCTATAGTTCAGTGGCCAAAAAAACAACAAAAAAAACACTTGTTATCCATGGATTAAAAACAGAGGCAAGACATTTTTATGTTTTTATTTTTTTAATTGTTGTGCATTCCGTATGATATTATTAATCTATTATCAAACTGACCCTAACTGGTTTTAATGGTAATAAAAAAAACTCTTTATAATAGTAGTAACCATTGCAATCAAATCAAAAGAGTATAAAATTATGAAATTATGCATTAACAAACAAAAAAAAAAGTAACATGATAAATAAAACTTTGACAAATATTTTTTTACACGTTTAAAATTGTGTCATTTTCAATTGTGAATGTAATTTTCACAAACATACTGCATTTAGTTTTTCTAAAACGTTATTTCTGAATGTTAAAAATATCCGATTTTCAAAATGTGTTTTCTTGGTTATAAGAACGTTAAACGAAAATTCAGTTTTATCATTTTAAAAACATGATGGGAACGTTACTTTTGATTGTTTTCTGAACAGAAAACGAACGTCCAACTACAACGTCTATTGTTTTTGTGAACATTATTAAAGCCGGATGACTTTGGTAACCAGCAGGGCTTTTTTCCCAGTGTGTTTAGTGCTGTAAAACTGAAAGACAGAAAGATGAATCTTCAGGTTGGGTTAATGGTGGTTGGGTCACTCGACACCAGCCTCACGAACAGAAATAACCGTCTGACATGAGCAGAGAAGGAAAGAGAGATGCGGGTCGAACGACACTCAGGTGACCGTTAGCGCTGAAGGTGTGTGTCCGACTTTCCTCATGCTGTGGCGGGTCAGTGGGACAGCTGACTGCTGTCAGTCACACACACACACACACACACACACACACTTTAACCCCTCACTGAACAGCAGACGTGAGCCGTTGAGCTAAACATAGCCGTATAGTTCATCTGCGCTGCGTGCGGTGTAGCATGTCACAGACACCAGCTCTGGCCCTGAGAGATCCTGCCGATCGCCAGAACATTCTTTGATAAGATCCTCTCAAGGGGTTTCTGGGAGTACCAACATTTGCTACAAACAAGGCCGTAGCAAGTATTACTTTTGAAACCATTATAATTAAATAAATAAATAAGTACATAAAAAATGGGTTCAAACGTTTTAGTTCTTGCTGTGGCCTGACTGTAAAAATAAATATCATGAAATTTAAATAAATAAACATATATACATATATTTAAATTTTATATATTATTATTTTTTATTTAAATTTAATGGTATTTGTTTTTACAATCAGACTGAAGCTAGCACTAAACCATTATAAAAAATAAGAATATACCATTATAAAAAAGCACTAAACCATTATAAAAAATTTCAAAAGATGATCCTGTGCATGACTGTAAAAATAAATATCACAAAAAGTGTGTGTTTTTAATTAAATATATATATATATATATATTAATTATATATAATTAAAAACAACACACTTTTAGTTGTTGTTTTGTTGTATATAACACACACACACACACACACACACACACATATACATATATATATATATATATATTTCTCTGGTTCGGGGGTATTATATACATTTATACTGTATAAAAAAAAATATAAAAATAAATCTATATATATATATATATATATATATATATATATATATATATATATATATGATAATCCTATTCCAACTAGCGCCTACTTTATAACAATCTACATTTTAGTGGTAGAAAGTTCCATCACCTAATTAATATTCAAGAGCCAATTTATTTTTATCATTATTTAATATTCATGAGCAAAGCTGATAAATTAAATTACACATCCCTCCCACTCTTCAGATGACAGGGAACGAACACTCACATAAACAGCACGATGCCGGTGTTGGCCATGGCGAAGGACAGTCCCAGTATACCGCTGCCCATGATGGCGTTACTGAGGTTAAAGACGGACATCCCGAACGACGCGTGACCCGGGTGCTGCGAAACAGAGAAGAGAGAGAGGGTTAATCAACAGAGAAGAGAGAGAGGGTTAATCAACAGAGAAGAGAGAGAGGGTTAATCAACAGAGAAGAGAGACGGAATGAATATGCTAATGTGTTTCAGGACTGGAATATTACATATTCTTCATGATATTCCTCATATTTCTTCTTCTTCATCATCCCATTGGTGAGAAACTTCTGACTCTCTGCGTCCTCTTCATCCAGAAACTGGCTGTAATCGGCAACATAAAACACATTATTTCATTCACCATGTCAAGACATCATACAGGATCTCATTTCAGAATCAAAATCAGTGTTTTATTGCCAAGTACATGTACAAGGAATTTGTCCACAGGCGCATAAAAATAAAAAATAAAAACAAGGAATCAAAATATGAATAAAAATAGATGTTTTAAAATGTAACTGTGCACAGGGCTGCCAACTCTCACGCATTGAGCGTGAGACTCACGCAATTGGCCCTTTCCACACGTTCACGCCACACATCCATTTTCTCACGCAGAAAAAAAACGCGAAGCAAAGAGGACACTGACAACGACAGACAAGACGGAGCAGGTTACTTTTGATATAAAATAAATTATCAGCTTTCAGATTCTGTCAATTTTACTACGCAATTCAAACAATAATACCGTTTTGGCGCTTGTAAATGTGACGTGACAGATCTCTAGCGCCTCAGTTCAAGCGGCACGTGAACCGATCAACTCTAACTCTTCTTTACTATTAGTAAATAAACCCGAACTTACCGAAATGTATATGCCTCGGATCAATCAGTGTTTTTCAACCGCGGTAAGAAGTCAATAAAACAGGTCGGCTAGAACAATGTCACATAAGTTACATTTACATCAGGAAAGCAATTTAATGACCATTTATAGGCTGGAAAAATTAGCTATAGAGTTTTGTTAAATATGTCCACTATATTAGGCTACATATTATATTTTTACTTATATCATTAAAATATTATAAAGTTGTTATTATAATAAAGAACGCATTATATTTAATGTAAGTTGTTATTTTTAACCTTTAATAAAAATAGCCTAGGGCTCTCTATGTTTAAAGCATTAGTGATTTATTTTTAATTTTTTAACATGTTGTCAGTAAACTTAATACATATAAGTTACCAAATGTTTTGATAATACCCCATCACCAGCAAACTCAACCCCCCCAACCCAAAAAAAATAATCTCACTCCAAGCTAAACTCAAAAGTTGGCAGCTCTGCTGTACATTAAACTGTAGTGGGCCCTGTTTTAACGATCTGACTTTGTTTTTTTTAAACAATGTTTTTTTTAACGAAGTAACTTTGTGGGCGGATCCCGGCGCTGTTGCTATTTTCCCGGCGGGATAAATGTCTCTTGCGCCCGACGCAAATCTAAAATGTGTTGGTCTGAAGTCTTCATTACTCATAGGTGTGGTTTGGGCGTAACGTGAAATAAACCAATCAGAGCGTCCTCTCACATTCCCTTTAAGAGCCGGCGCGCTTGTTCCATGGCGGATCGCTATTATAACGGCGGGTTTGCCGGCGCACGCCAGGAGCGGTTCACAGCCGAGGAGACCGACGCTCTCGTCAGGGCCGTAAAACACAGAGAAGTGACATTGGGGATGATGGGAGAAACCCACACACATTAGCTTCGGTTAAACAGGCGTATAATAATTTGGGTAAATGTGAAGCCTAATCTAGATTTTTTTTTTTTCAATCTAGATAGATCTTTTTCACATCTTCACGGACACAACAATGATTTCCCTCGTGTGTTAATATTTTTCCTTGTAATAATGTATGATTTGCAAAAATGAAAACTGCTGCGTCTGTTTATATTAGAGAAACAAAGTGGATGCGCGTTAACACGCTACATTATGGCCAAGCACGCGCCCTTAAAATACCATATCACTAACGCGCAACGCGCCGCTGTCTTTAGACTGTTTTTTTCCTGGTCAGTGGCGCAATTGCTTTCTAAAACTGGAAAATAGCACCAGGGGAGTTTTGCGCCGGAACACGCTCCTCTTTTCACTGAACCGCCCCCCCGAGCGCAAGTTCATTCCCTAATTTACCGACGTGCGTCTGTGGAGGGAAGAGTCGCTGTGCGCGGGTGCAAAATAGGAGTGATACATGCGTCGGTGTTCAAAGTCAATTGCGCTGGGTGCAAGATAGGGCCCAGTATTTCTTTACGGCTACATGAATCAGTGCACAGGTTTGTCCACATACTGTCATCATTTCCCATCAGACTGTGTGTCACAACGTTCTACGTCTGGACATCAAACAGCGTCAGGGTTAAACACACACACACACACACCGACGACTCTGACCTGTTGATCGTGGCTTTCTCTGAATCGATGGGCTCTCGATCATCCACACTGCTCTCGTCGTCCGCCTCAGGGCTCACGTTCTTCAGCTCCATGCGGTCCATGTCTACAGCCGTGGGGAACGATTAGTCTCCGGGAAAAGAGCTGGAAACACAACCGGAGAAGTTCGATTAGAGCTGGAATCTACATCGAGAACCTGGCTAGCAAGAAAACTTTATTTTTTAATGTTAAAAAATAGAGAATAATGTGTTCGAATTTTAAAGACGTGGCGCTGCACGATGCATAGATTTATCTTTGTTTGTTTTGTTGTAAACTTGAATGTCATCTTCTGTGAAGACTGCAGTTACAAAAGAGAAACTAGATCGCAGGTTATTTTGCTTAAGTTTTGCATAACTTTGCAGAACACATCATTACCAGAGTCTTCATGACTTTTTAAATCATAAAGAATTAGTAAATGTTTCTAAACTTCTTAGTTTATGACAAGAAGTGACCATGAACTGATCCAGCTGAACAAGTCAATATAACAACATTCAGAGCCAAATGTATTGATTGAATCCCTGAACTTGAGATAAATCAATCCCTATAACCTCAACACAAATTCTGATCCAGCTTTACCACGGTAAAATCCATCCTGGTGTTTTCTTCCCAACAGTTTCAAGGTTGGTTGGATTTAAATCTATTGCCATGACTCAACAAACATCATTTAGGGGAAAAAAAAGACTAAAAATTCTATATACAACTCATACTTTAAGAGTATTTGATACAAATTGAGTCCATCATACAAATTAAGTTTGTGTTGATAAAAACTGGGCAGACCAAAAACATATTAGTGCTTTTCATGCAAAACATCTTGCTAATAAACCCATGCATTTGGTCCATTTTGCATTTTTATGGACACAATAGTGGATATATGGATAAGATGCATTCTTTGCCAATTTCTAGTTCCACTGCAGGTACAATAATCCTGGAAAACACAATAATCGCAGTACACAAATTGGCCTGTTCATGGGTTTGAATCAAAGTGTGCCGCACAAGTCCTGAAAAGTGAAGCCAAAGTGTCTCGGTCGCCCCCTGGTGGCTGGTCCTAGTATAGGTCATAAACCCCGCCTCCCCGTGTTATTCAACGGGACATGAGACCAACTAAACAATTAAATTACACTTCAAATATCTTTTTTTACAAAGGTGGTTTCTGTCATTTTCTGTCGTTTTTATCACGCTGATGTAAGGTCAAGTGTCTGTTTTTAAAATAGGTTAGTTTTTATTTAGTTACGTGATGCTATAAAAACGGTGGTGCAATGTCATGATTGACAGGTTCTCTGAGCGAAGTAGTCACTGAAGCACCAACAGACTTTTTTCCGGGATCTTCGGAGGATTGACGAGATTGTATTTACTTTATTTTAACAAGCCTCGTGTCGTACTGCAATCGACAGATATAAAAATTGGAGAACGGAGGAACGGGGCAGACATAGGTTCTCGCGAGAGCACAATTTGAATTTGCTCAGCGAGTTCACTCTGGTGTCGAGTAATAATGCTCATTAAATATGCCCCTCTATCTGAGCTGCACCAATCACATCGGGTTATCTGATATCGGCGGGCCAGAGGCGACATCACATTAGTCATTAGTAAACATTGCAGGATGGCAGTGGATGAACACCAGTTGTTTGAAACGGCTTTGATTGTTGTATTGTTGTGATTGGTCGTAGTGTTAGCCAATTGCGTGCAGTGAGATTTTCAAATGCACGCTTGGTGCCACCCCTCGAGCTGGCCGATTTTCATTAATCCACACCAGACCATTAATCTTTCAGATTTAGGTATGGATTTCCAGGATAGCGCTCCCTCACGCTGTTCGAACCCGAATGAAGAAGACGCTGTAAAGAATGTCTCGTCTGCTGTGATGTCGTTGATCTACTAGCCTCTGGTATCTGAGAGTCGCCAACGAGTTTTTACGACAGTGTTGTCAAATATCTACTCCGAAGCTGTAGGGGGAGCTCTATAGAGAAACCTGCGAGCAAATACAGCGAAGAAATGCCCGAAACTGCATAGCTCTGCTTTAAAACCCATGCATACGAAAGAATGGCTTTTTAATTGGATTTACAGGTTACAGGGAGAGTGCATTCTGGGAGAGTGAGGGCGGGGCTTTACTTCCTGCAGTCGGGACAGTGGCGGCTTCAGTTCTCACCAATGGAAGAGAG
This sequence comes from Phoxinus dragarum, assembly GCA_033366665.1. Taxonomy (NCBI): domain Eukaryota; kingdom Metazoa; phylum Chordata; class Actinopteri; order Cypriniformes; family Leuciscidae; genus Phoxinus; species Phoxinus dragarum. The sequence continues at coordinate 19,984 of JARPMJ010008674.1, read as the reverse complement.
AGAAGGGGTGTCGTCCATCTTTTTTTAACAGTCTATGGTTTGAACCTCCAGTTTTGAGATGTTTTATCACTGCGATCGCACACACGTCACTGTAGCTTGATTCAGGATTTATTCCCCGTTGAGGATTGCTGTAGTTCTGCTCCAGGTCCACATAAAGGGTGTGTTTGTTCAATGTTTGGGTTGAGGACTCATGTATCTGTGCGTCTGAACCCCTCCATGACGCATGAGCTCTGGATTCAGACGCGTTTAGCGCCGGTCCAGCACACACCTGTTATGAGCGCGCAACACTCACTGGCCTCAGGTCAGCTATTTCCAGCCCATGTTAGGCACAATCCGTCCTGAAAACCATTTCCAGTGAGACGCCGAGCATTGCATAAGACAGTTCATGAGCCAAAACACAGCCAAACCATTCTTGAACCCAATTACCCACAATCCCACCAACACAAAGCCCTCATTGATATATTCATAAATGTGTCCAGAGAGACTGAGAACTATAGGCTCATGGAAAGCTGAAAATATTCCACAGGTCTCGTTCTGGCCCACCGGACTGGGAAGCTTCTCTTGCGCACAGATGTGGTGCGTTCACACATGAGAACAGTTTTACTTTGAGTAAACAGTTTTTTACGTTGTTCCCGTGTACAGCTGCAGCGTAATACATATAGACAGTGGCTTACTGCTTTTATAAAGCACTGGCTAAAAACTGAATAAACACTTCTGCTATGTAATATACTTTCTTTAATCCAACTATGATTGTTTATGGTCCCAGCAAATGTTCTTTCAGTAACGTTTGTACAAAGTTATCTGGTCTTTATTAATGTTATTTATACATCGTTTATGGGACGTTTTTTTCTGAAACGTTGTAATTGCACGTTCGTCTAAAAACAATTATGTTTCAGAACGTTTAGAGAACATTCAAAAGTAACGTTACATAAAGTTTGAATTTTATTTAAGAAAAGTTTATTTTTTTACTTTTCAGAGAACATTCAGAAAATATGATTTATTAACTTAACGGGGACGTTATATGTTTGTTAGCTGTGGTTGCAACGAGTCACAGGAGTGTGTTTAACTGCATTTTACAACAACACAGCTCATCCAATCAGAAATGAGAGTTTTATCAGTTTTATAGTCTTAATTTCATAACGTGAAGCTGTTTTATTCATTAATTTTATAGGAATAATCTGATACTTTGTATCCATCGAGTTCCAATTAAATTAATGAAGCCTTTAATTTGTAAAGAATTTAAATTACTGGGTTATAAATAATAGGGATTGCCAGATGATTATTCATATTAACATACTCCTCCTCATTTATGTGTAAACGCTATTGCTAAATTAATAAATTTTACAATTATTTATACCATGATTTTGGTTCCCTAGTCTGAACTAAGCATTTAAATACTTCTCATGTGACTCCAGCTGTCAAGATGTCAAGAATAACAAACTTCAGCCTTAAAAAACCAGACTAACCAGTAAAAAAAACCATACCTAGACCCAACAAACCCAGAAAGACACTAACTAATGCACCCACAACCACTCCTTAAAAAGATCTGACGTTCTCACAACACACGACTTTACTTGCAGCTCTAAACACAATAAAACTCTTGTAGATTTACGAGCAGAAGCAGAACTAGAAAAACAGTAGACATAATTCAATTGTTCATCCTTGACAGCAAAGAAATGAAAACGAGAACAAATGGGAAACCTCAAGTGTCTCTCCTGTAATCTCACGCCTTCAGCTTTTGGAAGTAACAACAAAATAAGCAGCAAGTTAAACTAAACCATTTAAACCTGACATTAACACGCAGTCCAAGTGAAGTGGCTTTAAAGCGCTCGTTCGCTAGAGAAAACGACTATTTCAGAAATTACCTGCAGTTTCTTTGTCATTTTTTCAGAGTGAAAACTGTTTCTACACCGATTTGTTTTCAGTGTCAACAAGCGGTTCTGGAGAATTTCTCCGGCCAGCTGGAGTTGGCCTGAGCGTTTTACGACACGAGAAACACTCGCTCTTCAAAGAGAATGTCTGTGTTTGTGCTTCAACCAGCCGGCTAGAACTGACACAGACCACACACACACACACACACACACACACACCCCAAAACTCCAGCAGTGAGCAACCAAATGCAAAAACTCACATTTTAACCGATCTCCTCTAGATTTAACCCATGTTATAATCTATTAATGGTGGTCTGGTTACTCACAATGAGAGCCGGTGAGACGCAGGACACTTGATGTGCTGACAGAACAAGGATGAGCTTCGTTTTAGCCCTGGAGGTGAGTGGCAGCTTTAAAGAGCGTTGGGAGGGCCTGACTCAGCCAATCAGGACGCTCCAATTCTCAAGCGCTCCGCGTGAAGCTCCGCCCCCTCCACCTGCGTCACTGAAGGGCACACGGGCTTCCAGAAATGAGTTCGAGATAAGCGGCAGACGCGTTGCATCAACTTGTGTTTGCACTGGGGCAAGAATCTGGGGTCGCTCGCCCTCACGGACACAGACACTGAAAAATCTCGCTCTCGAACGCCAAACCAGCAGCCGCTACTGATGCCACACACACACACAAACCCAGAGATGAACAGTGATGCCATGTGCAAACACACAAAAACCCAAGGATGAACTGAAACCACATTCATCTCCAATCAGAAATTCTGAAGCCACAACCAGACCGACTATTGCCAAGTATTGGCCAATCACCAAATCCACTTGACGGATTATAAGATGCGCTGAATCTACAATTATTGGTGATTTTATTTGTAAATATTGTGTAAAACATAAAAAAATGTGTAATGTAGTTTTAGATGCTAACACTATATATCTCTAGATATCAATATAGGCCATTGAAAAATCCATTAGAGCCAATTAAAACACTGAAAACTAATATAAATCGAAGTTGTGAAGATTACTGGAGTCAGTTTTACACCAAAACACCATTTCAGTTCGTCTACAACCACATTTCACGTTTAATTCAATGTATTACTTGCCTTTTCTTGGCAAATCCTTGAAATTTACTAACATTTACAGTTTAGAGTTAAGTCTTCACAGCTGCTCTTATCCAAAGTGCTAACCTTATAACTTAAAAAAATGTTTCTACACCAAATTTCACGTTTAAATCAATGTATTACTTGCCTTTTCCTTGCAATTCTTTGCAATTTACTAACATTTACTAACATTTTCAGTGTAGAATTAGTCTTTTAACAGCTGCTCTTATCCAAAGTGCTAAACTTATAACTTAAAAAAAAAATTCTACACCAAATTTCACGTTTAATTCAATGCATTACTTGCCTTTTCCATGCAAATCTTTGAAATTTACTAACATTATTAGTATAGAGTTGGTCTTTTAACAGCTGCTCTTATCCAAAGTGCTGAACTTATAACTGGCGAAATCCCAATTGGAGAAACTCTAGGTTTGTGATGCTCAAGTCACTTATTTCTATAGCGCTTTATACAATCCAGATTGTTTCAAAGCATTTTTTTCAATGATAAGCAAGAAAAAAATGATCAATATGGCAAACAGAATAGTTAGTAGTTTCCATCTCCGGAAGATCTAACCAACAACCTTCTGACTACCAGTCAGCACTACACAAATAATCCCAGTCAACCAATCAAACCATCCAATATGGTGCATTTGCCACCCACAAAAATGACTAATTATTGACGTTCACCTGATTCACCCACGAATAAGAGTCCAAAAATCAATCAACTGCGTCTGCATGTCGTCACATATTATTGACTAGTCAATTAAAAGTGAATTCTTACTGTCTTCTTGAATGATGCAGGTGCTCCAATCTCAAGGAGAAAGAGTCTTCCTGTGCCGAGAGGCCTTTCCTTATACGGAGACACTTCCACACACTCAACACCACGAGCCAATCAGCAGCTCCGGCTCAAGGGTCAAACACACACACCGGTCCACAGAAACACAACACCTCAACATCACCCTCAAGAGTATCACAATATTAAAAAGTTAGTGTGCTAATAATAAAAACTCGAAATATTTCAAATCTCAAACAAACACTTTGACAGAGTCTGAAATATACACTTACCCAGCGCCCCAAAAATTAACCAATATTTACTTATTTAGACATCTTTTCTTATCAGATTAAGAGATGACACCAACAAAAATGTACCCAAAACTAAAGTTTCCCACTGTCTCTGGAGGCACACCAACAGAAAAGTACCCAGAAATGCACTATATAAATGTAATGAATTATAATTATTATTAACAGTCTTTAAACTCCATTTTATTTATCCATTGCACATGTATTTTAATTTTTTATACGTGTAGTTCAATTGCTTGTTTGCATTAGTTAGGCATTATTTTATTTATTTATTTTATTTATTAAGGCAATAGATTTTTTTTTTTTTTTTGGATAAAGATATTTTGCCATCAGAGTGTAAAATAAATTTTAAAAGTTAAGGAAGCTTACACAGGTTTACTACAAGCTTTTGTTTGATTTATGTTGAAGGGAAGTGGTTTTTAAAATGGTGAGACTTTTATAATCAGAATCTCAAAAAAATATATAAAAATTTGGATTTAAAAATATTGACAAATGTATCGGTTATCGGCTTTCAAATATAAATAATTATCGGTTATCGGTATCTGTCAAAATGTTCATATCGTTGCATCCCAACTTTACTTAGGGATGGGCAATAATGATTAATCGCGATTAATCGCATCCAAAATAAAAGTTTGTGTTTAAATAATATATGTATGAGTATTGTGTATAATTATTTTGTATATATAAATACACACATATGCATTAGATATTTAAGAACTATTTGCGTGTATACATTTATATTATATATAAATATTTTATATATAAATTAAAAAAAAATCTTAAATGTATACATGCATGTGTGTGTATATATATACACAATAATTATACACAGTACTCATACATATATTATTTAAACACAAACTTTTATTTTGGATGCGATTAATCGTTGCCCATCCCAAAGCATTACATTTTAGAAAACTAGTTAAAAGGATAGTTCGGCCAAAAATGATATTAAACCCATGATTGACTCACCCTCAAGCCGTTCGAGATGCATATGTCAATAATTTTTCAGATGAACACATTTTCAGTTATTTTAGAAAATGTCTTGGATCTTGCAGTGGTTTTAATGTCAAGTTATGGGGTCCACCTCCTTCAAGTCCCAAAAATGTGGATGCATCCTTCACTAAAGTAATCCATCCGGCTCCAGGGGGATAAACGAAGGCCTTCTGAGGGTAATCCGTGTGTTTTTTTCGTACAAATATACATATTTAAAACTTTATAAATGAAAATAACTAGCTTGCGGCAACAGTCGATGAGCAGAACTCCCCGACGACGGGAGATGGTTGATGGCGTATGACGTAGCGTAGGAAGCGTCGTGACGTGGAACGAACGCGACAGCGCAGCCAGAGAGCAAAACTCCACTCAGGATTTCCACGATTTAAAAAATGTGTATTTAAAAGAAAATGTCGGAGGATTTTGACATTAGGGAAGAGGATATTGAGTTCTACGTCACGACGCTTCCTACGCTACGTCCTACGCCGGCAACCATCTCACGTGAACGCGCGTCGACCGTTGCCGGAAGCCAGTTATTTTCATTTATAAAGTTTTAAATATGTATATTTTTACCCTCAGAAGGCATTCGTTTATCCCCCTGGAGCCGGATGGATTACTTTAGTGAAGGATGCATGCACATTTTTGGGACTTGAAGGTGTTGGTCCCCATAAATTGACATTATAACCACTGAAAGATCTAAGACATTTTCTAAAATAACTGAAAATATGTTCGTCTGAAAAATGATTGACATATGCAACTCGAACGGCTTGAGGGTGAGTCAATCATGGGTTTAATATCATTTATGGCCGAACTATCCCTTTAATGCTTCTGCTTGAGTGTTTCTAATACAGCAATTTGACCAACAACAAAAAAATCTCTTTGTAAAGTCTTAAAGCTATTGTCGATTTCTTCGCCAGAAACACTGTTGTTGTTTTCCCAACTTAGTTTGCCCAACTATGACAACTTCCTCTTCTGAGATCTCCAGAAATGTGTAAAAGGTCAATCAAACACTTCTGATTCATTCACCAGTTCGCTAGTAGCGACTCCAGGACCCGAAATAGACGAGTCTGATAAGTGAGACATCCAAAATGTGCACTGCTGGTGTGCTTCCAGGAATCTGGTTGGGAAACACGGCCCTGGACGCTCATGGTATTATTGTGGCTTCTAGGACACACTATCTTGGATGCACTAAAAAGATGCATTGAAAGTTGCCATGGAAACAGAGAAATTATGCGACACTGGGAAGCCACATTTTCTCAAATTTATTTTGAGTTTTTGTTATTAGCAAGTTAGTGATATTCTTTAGTTGTCTCTTAAACACGGTCTCAGCGCTGTTATTTCTCCGAACGCTTGCAGCAGGACTCATGTTCTCCTTCGGCTCTAAGATTATCCAACGTACGGCTCTAGATTACATTACACAAATATATCAACCGGACAGCAGGATCCTTTACTCCATAAAATCTCAAACCTGACACTCGTACTTGTAATTTTTTTAAACATTATTTATCATAGAAGAGGATTTGAGATTGGCAGTGAAGTGATGTAACTGATCACATGGGGAATGTACGTCTGGATTACATTCATACTGTAGTTTTTTAGCAGTATTTATTCAACATTAGTACCTACTCAAGAGAGTGTGTGGTTTCAGACGCAGCCCTAGTTTAGTTTTCAACACAAGTGTCCTTGTTTTTTTATCGGAATTGGAATAAAACGAGAATTGTGACTTTTTGTTGCATTGCACATGGGTCAAAAAACAATAAAACCTTATTTTATTTGGATTTTTTTGGTGGGACCAGTGAAAATCTGAACCACTTTCCTGACCCTGCACTATATGGCATGAATATATTAAGATATTATAAATAAATAATATATATAGTTTCTGACAAACTTCAAAATAATGACAAATCTAGTTGTCTTAAGGCGAGACACTACAGGTGAATAGGGTAAAAGTTTTAACTAGCAGATATCACCATGAAACTTTCACCGTTGATTACCTACATTAAGATGAGAAAAAAATGTATTACAAGTTTTCTGTAATTTAATGTTGAAATATGCAAATTAGGCAATATCTAATTAAATATGTGCTAATTTGCATACATTTAAAAAAACGAAATCTGAGTATTGGATAAAGCCAGATTAAAAATTATTTTTTCATTGTGTTCACATAATAGATGGGAAAAAATACAGAGGGATTTATTGATATCTACTTTTGTTATCCTGTAAATCAGAATATACAGTCAATAGCCTTAAAAAAATGATTTTCGCCATGTTTTTTGGAATAAAATGTTATATAAATCAGACTAGGAATAATATATTTACAAATCCCTCTGTAAATGTCTTCATAATATAACTAGGCACAAGACTGGAAGGTTTGGTGTGTATCGGTGCGACTGAAGTGGAGATTTCAGACTTGGAGAATGAGAGAAAAGACATTTTGAGAAAACGGGCTTTAAAGATTTATCACCAGCCAATGAGATTGCTCATTCAGCCCTTTTACTTTCACGATTGGTTGCTGATAAAAAGGAAATGACCATATTTGGATCCGAGTCCGACAGCATTGTACAGGAGAGAGAGAGCTTTCTAACGCCAACTTTTGTTGAATTTATGAGGAATCTACAGACGGCAAACAGACACAGTGTAGTCAAATAAACACCTAAATGTGTATTTTCAGACTTTTTTTCACCACAAGTCTGAAAGAAGATGTTATTGAAGACAAATATCCCAAAATTGCCCAGTAAAAAAAAACAACGATGTTTTTGCCTGCCGTGTCTCGCCTTAAAAGTTAAACCATAATTTTTACTGAACTCAATCAGATTATGAAGCATTAAGATCCTATAGAAATAGAAATGTTAGAGGAAATTGAGCTGTTGGTGGCGCTAGACGGTTTGAGATAAAGACCCCAAATTTACCATAGCAGTAGAGGAGACGTTCCTCTAGCAGAGTGCCAAATTTCACAACTTTTTATGGCACAATCTCTGAGCTGCCGTGGATTACCAACCAGCAAAATGTGAAAAAATGGTGCTTGACCTCTACAAAAACTGCTATGCAAGTATAAAGTGAATGGCAAGTATAAAACGGGTTTCAAAAGTCTAATTTCTAGCTGTCATGTCCTTGGCTTCATCTCTCTGTCCAACATCTTATCAGTCTATCGATTTGCTCATTGCTTGTGACATCAGTGACGTAGCAGAACACATAATGGACTGACCTGAGCTGAAAATAACGAAAGAGATCCAATCCTTAACAGAAGTTGAGAAAGAAGAGAGCACATGTTCCCCTAATGAAAGCGGTCCACTTCCGCTTGTTGAGGAGAGTGTGATGTTACTTCAGTAAGAGATCAGACGCACGATTTTATCCTGGCCTTTATCTCGTGAGGATGAACTCGTGAAAACAGTGAGAAATCACATAGAAAACACCCTAGCATTGTGCTAACAACCACTAAATAACCATACATCAACACTATGGGCAGTCATATTTCATAACAACACCTTATCATACAGGTGAAACTGGAAAAATTGGTGCAAAAGTTCATTTATTTCAGTAATTCAACTTAAAAGGTGAAACTAATATATTATATAGACTCATTACATGCAAAGTGAGATATTTCAAGCCTTTATTTGTTATAATTTTGATGATTATGAAAACCTTTTCACAATATTCTAATTTTGAATTTGGGGTTTTCATAAGCTGTAAGCCATAATCATCAAAATTATAACAAATAAAGGCTTGAAATATCTCACTTTGCATGTAATGAGTCTATATAATATATTAGATTCACCTTTTAAGTTGAATTACTGAAATAAATGTAATTTATTAACAATATTTTTTGAGTTTAACCTGTAAATAAAAATAAGTTTGATCATAAATGTATAATTTAAAGCTTGGAAAGGTGAAGTTCTGTGTGTTTCTGATCTGCTCGGTTTGACAGGAACAGTGTGTTTGTTCTCGGAGGTTATTTCGGTCTTTGGGTTTGCGCCATAATTACAGTAGGGTCTAAGAGCCGTGATTATAGTGAACCGCTTCCATTATTGGAAAAATACTGAACCCAATGACTGCCGTGACATTAAAACATTCATTCTTTGAATTATTTTGAAAGAAACGTAGATATAATGCAAACGTCAAGCAAGCGAAACATGCGTAAAGTTCAAGTTGGAGCACTAAAAGTATTAAACATTGAACATTTAATTAAACTTAAATGTCAGTATTTAAAAAACATATGACGAAAACACAACGAAATGACTAAAGTAAACTAAATATTAATAAAAATAAAATAACGCTGGCGCACACAATTGGATTTTAATGTGCAGTTTTTCCACTTTTCCAAGATGCCAGTAGTTTCAGTTTTGCTTTAAACGCATTAGTTAAGGCTTTCATAATAAATGCCAAGACTAAACGAATGATTCATGTTTGTTGTATACTTTATACACTTTCATTCATGTTTGTTTTATACTTATATTTTTAATTTCTGTTCTGAATACGTCAAACGTAAAAATTCAGTGTGGAGAGAGAGGAAATAAAATACACGTTTATAATGTTTGTAAATGGTATTTTACATGATTACTGAATGGAATCTGAAGCAACTTACCTGTGTGTGTGTGTGTGTGTGTGTGTGTGTGTGTGTGTGTGTGTGTGTGTGTGTCTCTTACAGTCGGGTGCAACTTATTTTCTGTAAAATGCAATATAAGTTCCCACCTCCACGTCACAGCTTTACATTTTCTGTACATTTAAAAAAAATTATTGATGGCTATTGTTCATCTCTGACTGAAACCTGACAAACCGGTCACTACGGTTCACAGAATCATGACTTTGCATATTTAAATTGTGTACATGAATGTTTACTTTCACCAGTTTTACTGTGCTGGGCCTCAAACAAAACTGGCGTAAACATCCCATCAGTTCAGGAATATAACTACTCGACGGAGTCGGTTCTTTGAGGATCATAAACTGCTGTTTACATCTAAAATATCCAAAACCTTTCAAGATAATGACAACAAATAAACATCTATATTAGTTATGTTCTGTTAAAACATGTTTTGCATCAAATGTTTGCACTTAAAAAATGTAAACTAACAAAAACAATGACTATGTAAGTCAGAATCTGCATCAAAGTGTAAAATGCATGCAATGCCAGTAATTAATGGTTGTACTCATGATTTTTTTTAAAGGTCCAATCCCTGTGAAAGTGCAATGCGTGTGTGTGTGTGTGTGTGTGTGTGTGTGTGTGTGAATGAGTTTAGCATTGGTGGGCGGATCACACATTACAGAAAGTTCTAGATGAGCATAAAACTCAATACAACTACAACACACGGAGTCAGTCAGATCACTCACTCTTTTGCATTGTTACTTGCCAGTTTAGTGTTTAAACATAGTTTGCAAAGCAAAGAAGACAGTGCTATAAAAACTCTAAAAACTCATTAGCATAAAAATGTGTAGGTGGGGTAAGAACAATATTTTTCTTCTGGAAACAAATACAGCTCGGGTTTAGATGCAGGTTCCTCACTGCAATCATGCACAAACAAGGAAATGCACCAGACAAAAGTCATAAAATCATATAAAGCTGTTAAACACTTAATATAAGAGTAACACTGAGCTTTGTGTAGCACTAGTAACTAAAAGAATAAGCACTAGTTAGTAGCTAATGGATAAGTACTAGGCTAGTACCTTGTGGAATAGACACTAGCATCTAAAAAAATAAGTACTAGTAGCATAAAAATACTTTTAAAGGATTAAATGTTAAGGCGGCTTGCCATAATGCTGCAGGTTTGATTGACTGAATGCACGAGCTTCTGCGCGCGCCAAACAACCGCTTTGTGTGCGTGAAACCTACACAATGTTCATCACAATATTCAAATAACACATTTAAAGCCCAGCTTTTTGAAATATATCGTTTAAATACGATCTATAGTGTTTCAAACATGTTGCTTCAATGTTTGCAAGCGCCTACACGGAACACGCTTTAGTAAGTAAGTTCATTAGGTGATAACGCAAACGTTTAAGAGCCTTGGAACTATTTATACATTTAAAAAAACATTAATATAATCTTTAAAGCGCTCGTTCCTGGGATTAAACACAACTCAGAGCCGTTTGGTTTACATCCAGTGATGCTTTTAAATGGTTGTTTTCTTCCGCGCGCATAAACAGATCAGTGATGTGGCGAAGGCGCAACATCATCAATCTTTCACTTTCATTCTGGAAATAAATGTGTGTCTGTGTGTGTACGAACAAACCCACCTGGATCCTGAAGGAATCAGCGCAAATCTCGCAGGATGAAGAGAAACTGGCGTCGCTCCTCGAGATCAAACCCGTTTCACTGGGAGGAGCGCGTGGAAATTTCCACCATGTGATGGCAAACCCTCCAAGAGCATCAAATTACAGCAACAACACGCACACACACACACACACACACACACACACACACACACACACACACACACACACACACACACACACACACAGTAACGGAGAGATCGTCTTCGGGATCAGCTGTGCGAGTGTGTACGGCAGATCGTGTTGCTCCTCGAGGGTGTTTAGGGTGTGTTTGTTCTGTTACGGCTTTATTTTATTTTATTTTACTATTTTGTTATATTGTATTATTGTTGTATTTTTTTGTTTTGTTATATATTATTTGAGTTATTTAACTTTATTATTTTGTTTTGTTTTATCATTTGGTGTTATATTTTCACGTTTTTTTATTCGTAAAAGTGCTTCTTTTCTTTTTTTTAACTTTCATTTAATTATTTATTGTATTATTACATATTATGCCAACACTCTAAAAAATGCTGGGTGGTTTCAAACCAATTTTGGGTCAAATATGGACAAACCCAGCCGTTGGGTTACATTTTTTAATTACATTTTTAACCCAACGTTTGGGTTTATCCATATTTGACCCAAAATTGGGTTGAAACAACCCAGCATTTTTTAGAGTATATTTTTAGGCTATATGTATTATATGTGTATTACATATATTATAATACATATATATTTATTTTAATAACTATGTCCTCTTTTTTATCACAGTCCCAGTTAACAGCTCACAACAATACAAGGTTCTTGAAAAATGTATGAACAAATCTTCTTAACGTTAGTCAAGTCACCTTTATTTATAGCCCTTTACAATAGGCTACAGAGCAGCTTTAGTTGTTCAGCTGAACTCAGTTCAGTGTTGATTCAGTTCTGTTGTAAAGATCATCAATTATTCAATTAGTTAATTTCATCTAGCAATTCTGCAAAAATGATGTCACCATCCAGCTCAGTTCTCATAACAGCGTCAGTCCAGTCAGATCAATAATATTTCTGAATAATGTCCCCAACTGAGCAAGCCAGAGGCGACAGTGGCAAGAACCCAAACTCACGAAAGAAAACCTTTGGGAGAAACCAGACTCAGCCGCTCAGTTCTCACGGAGAACGAATGAACACGTCAGAAATCAGATTGTGGATCATAGCATTCAAATATTCATCCAGTTCCTTCTGCATGAAGATGAAAATCTTTCTCATTACTTTGTATTTTGAGCACTTATGCGTTGTTTTTGCCTTTTCACGGTGACTCGCTTGCTTTAGTTAAATGTATATGGATTTTCTGTACAGACCTTGTGGTCTCATGTTGAGGATCTGTGCCGATGGCTGTCATGTCTTCATCCGGCCCGGATCCGGCTGACTATACGGTAACCTCGGGATAAACATAGCGTATATGTCGTTCTTCTTACGATGCATAATCTGGTGTTATAGGAAGTGTTCCTCTGGTTGACTTCATTTATACAGCCTAATAATCCTTTAAATAATTAAATGTGATACTGTGTTCGGTGTATGTCAGGTCAAAAGATGTGTTTTTAGTCTAGATTTAAACTGACAGAGTGTGTCTGCTTCCCGGACAATGTTTGGAAGACTATTGTGCTAAATAGGAAAAGGATCTACCGCCAACAGTTGATTTTGATATTCTAGTTATTATCAACTGGCCAAAATTTTGAGATGGCGTGAAGATAGACGTGAAGGACTGTAATGACATTATATGAACGTTCAAAGTTATCCAGTCTTTAAAGCTACAATATGTCATTTTTTTCGCCGCTAGGGGGTCGCTAACCTCTTACAATAACAGAGGCGTAGGTTGATGACGCAGTGACAAGCTGAATGCTGGGACTTGCTGTCAAGCTGATGGATCTAATAATGTTAACGGATGAGTGAAAACATCCAGCAGTGAAGCATTATTGCTAATAATAGACAGATATCACACGCGAGTCCCGCGGATATAAAGGAAAAAGGATATTTAATTCTACCTGTAGGTGCAGAAACTGTTTGTCTTTTATTATGTATTTTGCGTTCACGTTACCAGGTGGTTTGGTCACGTGGGTATAGGTGGATATTTACCTGGTAGTATTTCCTGTTAGTTGTGACTGTGTAGAGGGGGGGTGAGTAGCGAGGAGTGCTCACTTTCTGTTGACCGTTTGTACGTTTTTATGTTTGTAACAATCAATTGTTTCTGCCGTGGACTATTACATCATGCCAATAAAGGTTCACGGATTATGAAGCATGGATGGAAACGCGTCACGGACCTTTCTCGCTGCTCAGTCTCTCCGCGGCTATAGGTTGCCGCGACATTAAGTCAACAGAAAAGCTTACCGCTGGTGGACTATGGACGCAAATTGGACACGGTTGTATCTGCACACCGCATGTTGTCGCGGACGCGTACCGTGAAGTGGATCGACGGAGCCGATTGACGCACATACAAACGGCAGAGGAGGTATGTCAGCGGTTTAAATGGATTGTGGCCGTATCGCTGTTGTTTGAAACATGCTGTCATTACGCTGGATTGGCATTGGATTGAACTCTGTTAGTGGTTTGTGTTGCTCCTGCATATTATGGGCTCGTGCGTGCTGCCTTGTTACGTTCATTCATTGTTTGGCTCTGTGAGCGCGCTGTTTGAAACTGCGCTCACATTGTCCGTTGCGTTTGAGAATGAACTCTGGGGATATAGAGCACGCTGCTGATAGCAGCAAACGAGAGCATAAGCCCACGGCAAAAGCCCTGATGGCTAAAATTGAAGCCTTGCAAAGGGATCGCAAGAGCAAAGTGAATAAAGTGAAGAATGTGATTGTGTCAATGAAAGAGCTGATGAAATGTGACGACAATGCGTCTCAAGTGTGTTCAATGCTGGAATCAATACAGTTGCTTATGGATGATGCATCTGTGCTACATAAAAGCGTATTGCCTCTATTACCTCTTGAGGAACAAAATATACAAAATGAATGGTTTGATGCAATTTCGAAATATTATAATGGCTTTGTAGATGATGTTCAACAATGGATTAATGAAACTGGGAAATGTAATCCCCGCACCGCTCTTCCTGATACCTGCGAGCCTAGGGTTGAAGAAGTAGATGCAACATCTCAAGCGGTTCGTGCATCCGATATTTCACCCTCTGTTGAAGTGGTGTCCACTACATCCAATACTCAGCTCCCTAATGCAAATCTACAAGCTGGAATGGATTCTGCTAACCTTGAAAATGAAATTCAACCGACGGACAGTGTTTCAAATATAAGCAGTAAACGATCATCTGGAGTGGCATCTCATGGATCTCGATCAAGCCGATCTTCCATTTCTTCCACTCGTCTTAAAGCTAAGGCAGAACTGGCTGCTTTATTGGCTTCTCAACAAATGCTGCAAAGAAAACATGATTTAGAGGAACAGGAGGAACAGCTGAGGAGAAGGAGGGAAAAACTGGAGCTGGAAACTAAACTAGCAGAGTCAATGGCAAGAGTAAAGGTGTATCAAGACGTGCATTCTGAATCTCATTCATCTGTTGATAGAATTGTGTCTAAACCTCTTCATCCTGAGGCGGAACCATTTGTTCCTTCAGCTAGTGTGCCAACGCCATCAGAGTCCATGCCGGTAACGCGTACGTCACATGTTGATAACACACAAGTAATTTCAACTTATTCTCTATCTCAGCCGGTACAACAACAATCAACAAGATCTAAAACGAAACCTTCACAATCTACATTGCCTAACATGTCATCATTGGATAATCAGAATATTGGATATGCTCATGGTTCAAGATCAAGTTTTCAAGCCGATGTGAGCCACGCAAGCATGCTTCAGCTCATGGCTAAGCAAAATGAAATCGCTACTTTATTGGTTAAACAGCATAATTTGTCTTCACTTCCTCCCAGAGAAATACAGTACTTTGATGGAGATCCATTGCGCTTTCATGAGTTCATGCGCACATTTGAGGAAGTGGTGGAAAAGAAGGCAGACAACCCAGGAGATTGTCTGCACTTCCTGGAGCAATATACACGAGGACAGCCAAAAGAACTTGTTAGAAGTTGCCAGCTCATGACTCCTTCACAAGGTTACCTAAAGGCTAAGGAATTGCTTAAGGAGAACTTTGGTAATGAGGTAAAAATAGCTTCGTCTTATATGGAAAAAGCTCTCTCATGGAAAGCTATAAAATCTGAAGATGCTAAGTCCCTACGAGAGTATGGTCTTTTCCTAAGGAGTTGTTGTAACGCTATGCAAGACATTCACTATATGAATGAGCTGAATCTCACCACTAACATGCAAGTTATCCTCTCAAAACTTCCTTATAAACTCAAAGACCGATGGAGAGTCGTTGCATATGAGTTAAAGGAGCGACGCCACAATCAAACCACCTTCCCTGATATTGTGGGCTTCATTGAGAGACAAGTAAAAATCCTATCTGATCCTGTGTTTGGTAATATTCAGGATGCATTACCTGCTGGAGATAGGAAAATGAACACCAGAGCAATTCAGCCAAAACCCAGAAGCAGTTTTGCAACCACTATCTCTGCTATGCCTGAAATAAAAGAACACCGTAAGATATCAACTAACAGAATATGTCTCTTCTGTAGTGGTGAACACACACTGGATGCTTGTAATACACTTACCAGAAAGTGTCACAGAGAAAAGATGAACTTTTTGATGACAAGAGGAATTTGCTTTGGCTGCTTGCATACCGGACACCTCAGCAGGGACTGCAAACGGAGAAGTATCTGTAACATATGTAGTCTGAAACACCCTAGTCTTCTTCACATTTATCCTCACGAGAAGGTAGACACTTTGGACAAGAAGAAAGCCGAATCCAAGTCAGCAGTAGCCAGTGCGATGGTCTCTCTCCAAACCAGTGGTCTTACTGGGGCTGGTAATGATAACTGTGCGTTACCTGTCGTTCCAGTGTATGTTAAATCGAAAAAGGGAAACAGTGTGGTGATGACTTATGCCTTTCTTGATTCTGGAAGTTCTGCTTCTTTCTGTACGGAAAGTTTAATGAATAAGCTCAACCTCCCTGGAAAGAGAGTTAATATTCTTCTCAGAACAATGAGTCAAGATAAATCAGTTGGTAGTTACGTTCTAAAAGACTTGGAGGTTTCTGGGTTGAGTCAAGAATATTACTGTGCATTGCCTGAAGTGTATACACAGAAGACCATGCCTGTGACCACAGCAAACATCGCCTCACAGAAAGATCTTGAACGTTGGCCTTATCTGAGTCATATCTGCTTACCTATGATTAATGCGGGCATTGAGCTTTTGATTGGAGCTAATGTTCCAGAAGCATTGGAGCCTTGGGAGATCATTCGTAGTCAAAATAACGGCCCATATGCTGTAAGGACTACGTTCGGATGGACTGTTAACGGACCACTTAAAGGAGTTTGCATGAATGGAGATGATGCTGTCGACCAACTCCCTGTGACTGCGAATAGGATTGCAGTAATGAAATTGGAAGAGTTGTGGAAGCAGCAATTTAAGGCAGATTTCCCAGAGACTGCTCACGAAGAAATGGTAGGAACGTCGAAAGAAGATCAGCAGTTTATGAACTTTGTGTCTCATTCGGCAAGACTGATTAATGGTCATTACTATATTGGTCTACCATTCAGAAATGCTCAAGTGGTCATGCCTATGAACAGGAGGATTGCAGAACAACGTGCATTAACTCTTCAAAAAAGGTTTAAAGTGAATTCTTCCTTTCATGCAGATTACACCACCTTTATGGAGGACGTCATCCATAAGGGTTATGCAGAAAGAGTACCTGTGGCCGAACTGGAGAGACGTGACGGACGTCTGTGGTATTTACCCCATCATGGCGTATATCATGTCAAGAAACACAAGATCAGGGTTGTGTTTGATTGTGCAGCTTCTTATCAGGGTACATCGCTAAATAGCAAGCTTCTGCAAGGCCCAGACTTAACCAGCTCACTAGTGAGTGTACTTGTACGATTTAGACTGGAATCTGTTGCCCTGATGGCCGACATCGAATCCATGTTCCATCAAATCAGAGTTCACCCAGAAGACTGTGACCTCTTGAGATTCCTGTGGTGGCCAGAAGGTAATGTAAACAGCAGTCTGGAGGAATACAGAATGGTGGTTCATTTATTCGGAGCCACATCATCACCAAGTTGCTCGAGTTTTGCACTGAGGAAATGTGCAGTGGATCAAAAGGAGCTATTTGACCCCAAGACAATGGATGTTGTCTTCAATAATTTCTATGTGGATGACTGCCTTATTTCTGTACCTTCCGAATCAGATGCTTGTGCAGCTGTACAAGGATCTTACTAGTATGTGTGCTAAAGGAGGATTTCGTTTAACGAAATGGACTAGCAACAGCCGTGCTGTTTTGGGTGCTGTACCTGAGATTGACAGAGAGAAAAAGGTAAAGGATTTGGACTTGGATCGTGACACTTTGCCACTGGAAAGAGCACTAGGAGTGCAATGGTGTGCTGAATCAGATGCCTTTCAATTCAAAGTGGTAGTAAAGGATAGACCTCTTACAAGGAGAGGAATTCTCTCAGTGGTTAGTTCCATCTACGACCCTCTGGGGTTTTTGTCACCTGTGATTCTGTCTGCAAAGAGGATACTGCAAGATCTGTGCAGAGAGGGTATAGGGTGGGACAATGTAATTCCTTCGGTGTATGTTCAACGTTGGATGAACTGGCTGGATGATCTGCATCGCTTGGAGTGTTTTGAGGTCAGAAGATGTTTGAAGCCCGAGGGGTTCGGAGAAGTAACTTCTGCTCAAATGCATCACTTCTCAGATGCAAGCGAGCAAGGATATGGTGTGGTATCCTATCTGCTGCTCCATAATGACCAACAACTGGCACATTCTACCCTCCTTGCGAGCAAGGCA
Source organism: Phoxinus dragarum (assembly GCA_033366665.1). Lineage (NCBI taxonomy): Eukaryota > Metazoa > Chordata > Actinopteri > Cypriniformes > Leuciscidae > Phoxinus > Phoxinus dragarum. The sequence continues at coordinate 1,815 of JARPMJ010008674.1, read as the reverse complement.
AGGGTTACACCATTAAGATCCATTACAATCCCTCGCCTGGAACTTACAGCTGCCACGCTTGCAAGCCGTATCGACAAGATCTGGACGAAAGAACTCAAGATGCCCTTCCAGAATTCAGTTTTTTGGACTGATAGCACTTCAGTACTCAAATACCTTCGAAATAGGACCTCAAGGTTTAAGTGCTTTGTGGCTAATAGAGTGTCCGAAATCCTGGAGGTTTCTGATGTAGGACAGTGGAGGTATGTGAATACGTCAAGCAATCCAGCAGATCTGGTATCTAGAGGAGTGAAGGTGGACTTATTCTTGAAGAACGAGACGTGGATTTCTGGTCCCACATTTCTTGTTCGGTCACAAGAAGAGTGGCCGATGGACCCCACCTATAAGGACGTAATATTATCTCACGATCCTGAGATTAAAAGGAGTGTTCTGGTAAACACAATAAAGGTCAACGAAAATTCTGACTCCATATCGCGTCTCTTTGACTACTTTTCCTCTTGGACTCGACTAAAGAAAGCCGTAGCATGGATCCTTCGTTTGAAACGAATCTTGATGGACCGTAGTAAGGAAAGGAAACGACTGCAGGCTGCTTTTGTCTTCTCTGATACAGATCCATATCAACAAGAGATGACTATTAATCAGGAAATGCGGAAATTTGAATCCACTGTGCATAAGGACTTACTTTCGTTGGGAGAATTGGAAAAGGCCGAAATGGAAATTATCCGACTTTCTCAAAGAAAGAGATTTCCGGAGGAACTAAAGAGTCTACGAAAGTGTGGAGTAGTCAAGCGAAATAGTCCTCTTTATAGTCTAAATCCAATTCTTCAGTCTGATATTATCAGGGTTGGTGGACGCCTTGATAACGCATTGATCCCTGAAGACTCCAAACACCCAATTATATTGGCCAAAGACATACACATTTCTGACCTAATCTGCGACATATTCATGAAGAAGTGGGGCATGGTGGACGGAACTTCATGTTGGCGACTCTTCGACAGCGATTTTGGATCCCTGGAGCTAGCGTAGCCATAAGAACATGTCTGTCAAAATGTGTAGTGTGTAGAAGGTTCAACGCAATTGCAGGTCATCAACAGATGGCTGATTTGCCTCACGATCGAGTCTCACCCGACAAACCACCCTTTACCCACGTCGGACTGGATTGTTTCGGCCCTTTTGAGGTAAAGCGAGGAAGAACCACTCTAAAGCGCTATGGAGTCATTTTCACCTGCCTGGCCATTAGAGCGGTTCACATTGAAATGGTCTCATCGCTGGACACCGACTCATTCATTCATGCACTTAGACGTTTTATCGCTCGACGAGGGCAAGTGGCTGAAATACGTTCAGATAATGGAACAAACTTTGTCGGGGCTGAGCGTGCATTACATGAGGCGATGCAAAATTGGAACCACAATCAGATAAACGATGTTCTTCTACAAAAGAAGATAAAATGGACTTTCAATCCTCCTGCCGGTTCACACCACGGAGGGATCTGGGAAAGGCTCATCAGATCAATAAAGAAAATATTGAATTCCATTCTTCGAGGGCAAAGTTTGGATGAAGAAGGTCTTCATACTTTCTTGTGCGAAGTAGAGTCCATACTTAACAACCGACCCATAACCAGATCATCTTTGGATCCTGATGACTTGGAAGCTTTAACACCTAATCATCTTCTCCTTCTAAAAACAAAGCTTGCATTACCACCGGGATTATTTGAGAAGGAAGATTTGTATTCCCGTCGAAGATGGCGTCAAATTCAGTACTTGGCTGACCAATTTTGGAGAAGATGGGTTGGCGAATATCTACCTCTACTACAAGAAC
>JARPMJ010008673.1:0-32733 GCA_033366665.1 Phoxinus dragarum | reverse complement strand
GTCCAAAACCGCGCCCTATCAATGTAGGCTATTATCATGTCAGGTCACTCAGGTGTCGGCCATTTTTGTAGTTGTGTCTCCATTCTAAGTGAACTGATGCTGTGTTCGAAATCGCCCCCTATATACCCTCATTCAACATCCCCTTACATTACTTCAATTTATTACATGGCTTGGTTGAATTCTAATGTAGAATGTGGTCTGTTATTTCTTGATAACAAGTAAGTAGCAGAGGTCTGTTATAAAGAAATAACAGACCTGTCGGCACCGTTGCCATTTAGCTGAAGCCATATAAATCGTTTTTAAATCAATAAATTCCTTTTTAAATCAATATTTTGTGTCAAATTATTGATTTATTTGGTAGGTAGCCATGTAATGTAAATTTCTTGTCATCTCTTGGAATATCTGAAAGCCAGGTTTTTCCTTATATCTCATTATTAGCAGAACATATTTTGGGGGAAAACCAATTGTTTAGTCAATACTTTAAGAAGGTCCTCTTGATTTTAACTTGTCTAAAAAGTGACATATGTCTTGTAATTGTTAAACAATAAGGCTGCATTTGTTACAATAAAGACATAATTACAGGTAGCCTAAGACCATTTAGGCCTATGGCTCCTCATTACCACGCTTCGGCCAATGTTAACCTTGTTCTTCCTTTTTTCATTTATAGCATTTGTAATGAAAAATAGCAACCTACACATTCAGAAACTATATACAATTCCACAGTTATAATATAAATATTTAGTGAAAAATCTATTCCATTCACAAATAGGCTATTATAAATTCTAAGTTAGTCAAAATTTACCACAATAATAAATGCAATAGAATTTGATAAACTCTAGTAAAGGTGGTCATGAGTATAAAAAGCTTTCTAATTTATGTGGGTGCAGGAGGATGTTTTCACCTCTTTTCATCAGTCTTTTTAGTTTATGTGGCTGTTTTAGATTGTTACACATTCTCCATTCTGTTTTAAAGCAGCAAATTCTCAATAGATTTAAAATGTTACACATTTTATCATCAGCGTCGCGGTAGGAATGGCTTGCGCAATCTTATTACACTTTTGTAGCGCGCTGGTGAACGCGCGCAGAGTATACGGTGATTCGGACGCGCCACTCATGCGTGTGTTGCTTGTTTTCAAGCATAAATACCCTATAAAAACAACATAAATAACACTTCCCAGTGCTCCATACTCAGTTAAACTGAAGTGATGCAATTAGTATTTTTTTTATTATCAAACTGTTATTGAATTATACAAAAAGTGCAATCTTCTTATAAAGAGTAACATATTACACAGAACAAATAAGTGGCAGATCTATTAGTTTGCAAATTGAGGAATGGCATGTTTTTCTAAAATGTAAACCTAACAACTGACAAATAATGTTAATCTAATGTCAAGGCAACAAAACATTGTTTAACATTTAGCAATGACAAAACTTATTTGACCTTACGCTTAATTTTTAAAGCTAGCTACATGATATTGCCATTCATTTGCCTCTTAAAACAAAAGGCAAACAAATTACCCTTGTAAATATATTAAATCCAACAGTTATAGTGAGAAGCCCCCTTGATGTATTGGACCTTCTTGAATTATTGACTAAACAATTGGTTTTCCCCATGTATAAAATGTGCTAATAATGACAGATATTAGGAAAAACATAACCTGGTTTTCAGATATGACATGAAATTTACATTATCAGTATAGTTAGTTTGACCTACCATGGCACTTTGGTTATTTTTTTTTTTGTCAAACTGATAAAAATAAAATGCATCATGTATATCCTATGTAAACAAGTAATGTTGTTACTTTAGGCTAGGCTATAGGCTATCACTTTATTGCAGTTATGTTATAAACCAAATTTGCATGTGTGGATGATATCGCATAAATAAATAAATAAACAAACAAACAAACAAATAAAAAAAATAAAAACTCATGAGGGATTCAAACCAAAACTTTTTGGTTGCTATTGGTTTAACTGACTTGTACTGAAATCACTTGTTTCATGACACTTTAATACCGTGCATCTCTTAGCTTACTTTGCAGATTTTGGGAGGTTTGGGTTTCAATCTGTGTTTGTTTACAGGGCTGCTGCTCTGCTGGACCTGTGCTGAGATGAGTGAGGGCAAAACCTACAGCAAGAAACTCATGGAAATTAATAAACTGGGAAAGAATGATCAAGTGATTGTGCTAAAAAGTGGCAAAGATAAGATGGTTGCACAATTCTTCTGTGATGAAGGGAACTGCACAATTAGTGTTTGTGAGAACTGCTTAAAAAATCAATCTGGATATTTGGCTCTGATCATGCACACCAGCCACAGGGATCGTTTTGATGCCTTCCGAAATAGCGAAAAAAACACCTTTTCTATCGAATTTCACTCTTGATGAAGGTGAGAATTTAAAAAATCTGTCTGATTTTATTGCAACCAAAAATGTGCATTACAGATAGATTATAAGAGTCACGGTACCTGTCAATACTACCAGTGAAATTTCACAATTCTTAATAATAATTTTAATATTATAGCAAACCACAATATGCTATTGAAACACACTCATTAAAAAAGTTACATATTAATAGAAATATGAACAAATTTAAACAATTACAAGTAAAAAGTAATTCAAGTAATTAAAATAAACAGTCTAATTGAAGTAAACAACTCTAAAAACATTCAGCAAAATCTGTTATCTTTAGTATAAACTTTAAGTACTGGTACTATTGACATCCTTAGCAATGTAAATAATGTTTTAATGAATCAATCTCTCTACCTTTCCTGTGTTCTTGGTTCAGATGTTTCCTCGACCTCTACAACAACTGCTGTGCCAGAGGAAACCCACATCCCAAGCATCAAACCGAACGGTACTGTGCTTAAGCTCAGCAGCTGATCTTATCTCACTGATATTGCTGATCATGATCATTTCACATGTTTTACTCCCTGCCCACATGCACTGCAGCAGCTGGAGGCTGTCTACACTGGACAAAGTGAATCTTCCAAATACATTTGTTCTGTTATCAGAAGTAGCGCATATGCGTGAAGTATGTCAGAAATAGAAATACTACTGTTGGTGGCATCACATCAATGTTTCAGCTTTACTGATTATAATTGGGTCTGTTTGCTTTTGATGTGTCGTTCCACTCACTGTTTACTTTCCTAAATGTGGAAGTGCTATTCATAATTGCTAGGAGTTTTCTAGGTGGTACAGGAGGCCATAATAGGGTTAGAGGTCATACATTTTCATTATGGCTTGTCAGATATGACAGTGTTCAATAATGAGAACAACATCTGAAGAAAGTTGAAAAACAGTTTTATTTAACTCCTTCAATGGTTTTTGTTCCTGTTGTACCTTACAGAGCCACTCCACACTACCAAACATCATGAACCAGACCCCTGGAGAAGCACTATCTACTGGAGCTATAGTGGCTATTGCTATAGTAGTTATAGGAGCTCTTGTAGCTCTTGTAGCTCTTGTTGCAGTTATTGCAGATATAGCAATTGCTAGAAGAGCTGGACGAGATGCAAAAACAACTAAAGTCTTCACATTTCTCCGAAGGGTAAGTACTGCTGCTTGCAATATTATTATTATTATTAATATTTGAACTGGCTTGGCATATTTTATTGAGTTTAGTCCATGTGTTTTAGCTTTGAGATCATCTGTATTCTATACATCAGATGACGTAATGAGCTGTTTTCAAAGTTAACAGGTGTTCACATGTTTTATTGTTGAATATAGTATGAATTATATACACTTGAACTGTCACACTTTCTGTTCTTTTTCAAGCACTTATATTTGTCACAATAATTAAATGCTGTTTAATATTGATTGATTTGCAGAAATTTTGTAACCGAGAGCCAAACCAGCCGGTGGAAAATCCCACAGAGATGGAAGTTTTCGTGCCAAACCCAAGTATGTTTCATTAATCAGTTGTGAATTACAAATCAGGGGCATAAAAACAGGTTGTAAGGAATGTTGGCTATAAGCTATAAGCCAAGCTCAGCTACTGCCAGCATTGTGATCAGTATTTACTCCTGTTGCACCATCTAAAGCTGACTAGACAGTATAGATGATGTTCATCCATCCAATCTACCGCAGTGATAGACGCCGTTCACGTTGTTAGGTTATTTCCTGCGTATTAAAAGTGTGAGTGACTTGCATTCATCTCCATTATAGAAGCAAATATCAGATCAGTGGACCTCAACTAATGTATTACAAATATCAAAGTGCTCATTATGAAATCTAAATACAGATTTCTGCAAATACAGTTAATTTGTACAGTTATTCACTTTGGTTTTTAATTATGCTGTACCGTACAATATTGTCTTTTTATTACAGTAAAATGATTCAACAGTTTTAACATGTATTTCAAAGCTGTTAAGATAACAACTTAAACATTAGTTAAATTAGCATAAAATCAGAGGCAGCGCTACGTCTAGAAGGTGCAACAGGTATTAATTATGCGTAGATGTTTTACATCCAATTTTACATCCGGCTAATGCTACCCACTGTGCGCAAGTAACAGCTTAGCCTAGTTTTGATGTAAATGAGCACAACTTACACACTACTAAATATTTTTGTGTTGCACCATTAAACTTAGCTGAGGCATAACTCTATGTAGAATATAGAAAATATATTCTATATAGAAAATATTAGAATATAGAAATATAGAAAATATTCTACATTATACATCGCTCCTATTGTGCATGTCAAATAAAATCAATCATAATTAATAAATATCCTTTATAATTTTTTTTTTTGTATCAGTATTTATTGATTTATTAATTTAGTTTAAAATACAGTTTCTGAATGTTATTTACATATAAAAACACCTATTATGTTAGTCATGATCAAGTAGCGTATTTAATCAAAAATTTCTATGGAATTATTTTTACCGTTAGTTACGTGAGGCAAAAAAAGTTATAATAAAGGATAAACTGAAATTCACAACATTTAAGCAACTTCTGCTCATGCTTTTGAAGGCCGCTATTGGATCATTTGAGAGTAAACGGCATATTATGCGACTAACATTACTTTATTGAGAGTTTATGACTTTCTGACATAAGAACTAATGGTTCAAGCGAATAAAGTTCAGAGTTAGTTACAAACTAGTAAGTAGTTACTAAGCCTATAGTGTGGACTTTAAAGCTACACTGTGTAGGATTTTCTCCCATCTAGCGGTGAAATTGTATATGACTACCAACTGAATATTACTTTCTAGCCCCTCCCATTCCGAGGGCGTTTTAACTCCTACGGTGGCCGTATTATTTCAAATCTGCCGGCATTCGCGAGTAATCTCCCACTCTCATTCGTCACGGTGCCACAGTGTAAAAGCGCGAAAGGTGAAGCTTGAATTTCCCGTTATGTCCCTCTTTGGCTAATGTATTTTGCGCAACATGGCTGCCGCCATTTGAGCAACTCGCTCGTATGTATTATAAATGGCAGATTCTACGCTTACGAGAATACTTGATTAGTTGGTAGAAGTAACTATACATTAATGAGCACATATAATTTTGAAAGAACAGTGTTTTTTATTGCTAAGAATCAACTTGTGTAGCTTTAATCAAGTTCCAATTTAAAGGTGCAGTCTGTAAGAATGACAACTAGTGGTCGAAATAGGTACTGCAGTCCAATTAAACCTGCTCCTCAGACTCGACGCTCACACGGTTTGCCAGTTTGAGCACACGCAACAGGAACGGGCGCAATGGACAATGCAAATTTGTCAATTGGCGAAGTGCAGTATCACACAGACCAAAACAAAAACAAACATTCCAGCCTGGAAATGCACATTTCAAAGTAAAATAGAAGTGGCTGTAGAAGTGTTTTTCAGAGAAACGAGTATGTGAACTTAGCATGTTTCCTCAATATATGCAAACATATTATGGTATTTTTATGCTTTAGTCGAGTAATCCTTTAAAGGTGCTGTATGTAACTTTTTCAGTTCACTTTCAAAAAATGTTTTGCTGATAATTTACTCACCCCGATGTCATCCAAGATGTCCATGTCTTTCTTTCTTCAGTTGAAAAGAAATTAAGGTTTTTGAGGAAAACATTCCAGGATTTTTCTACACAGAATGAACTTCAATGGAAACCATCTATCCCAATGTTCAAAGAAGTTTCAAATGTCCGTCTCAATGCAGCTTCAAAGTCTCTACACAATCCCAGTCGAGAAATAAGGGTCTTATCCAGTGTAATGATCGGTTATTTTCTAAAAAATAAATAATTAATTAATTAAAACAAAGATGTCGGGCGATTTTGAAGTTGGAGGAGAACATGAGATGGAGTTTTTCGCCCTTCCCTACCTTTATGAACCGGAGTACACAGACAAATAACTTTGATAGATGACGTGGCGCGTAAACTTTCCAACATGATGACGCAATGCGTGGCGCATCTCAGAGATGGTACACGACGGGCATTTGTGGTTAAAAAGTACATTTACATTTAGTCATTTAGCAGATGCTTTTATCCAAAGCGACTTACAACTGAGGACTACAGCAAGCGAGTCATCGTGAAGAGGCAAAAATAACGCAAGAAGTGCTCAAAATACAAAGTTCTGGCATTGCTCAGGGTAGCATAAGCCAAACAAGGGGAGGATTAAAGGAAGAGGTTTTTTATTTTTATTTTTTATGTCAAGTGCTCACGGAAGAGCTGAGTTTTCAGTTGTCTTTTGAATGCGGTCAGGGATTCTGCATTCCGGACGAGGGTAGGGAGATCATTCCACCAGCAAGGAACCATGAATGAGAATGTTCTGGAGAGTGATTTTGAGGCTCTCTGTGATGGTACCACGAGCCGTCGCTCATTGACCGATCGCAGGCTTCTGGTAGGGATGTAGACTCGTAGCAGCGAGTGAAAGTAGGAGGGAGCTGAGCCTGTGGTCGATCTGTAAGCAAGCGTCAATGCCTTGAACTTGATGCGAGCAGCGAGTGGTAGCCAGTGCAGAGAGATGAACAGAGGAGTGACGTGGGCCCTTTTGGGCTCGTTGAAGACAAGACGGGCTGCAGCATTCTGGATCACTTGTAGAGGTTTAGTTGCACATGATGGAAGTCCAGCCAGAAGAGCATTGCAGTAATCAAGCCTAGAGATAACCAAGGCCTGGGCGAGAAGTTGTGTTGCATGCTTAGTTAGGAAAGGCCTGATCTTACTTATGTTGTGCAGTGCAAACCTGCATGATCGAGCTGTCTTTGTGATGTGGTCTGTGAAGGTCAAATGCTCATCAAATGTTACTCCAAGGTTTCTGACCGACCTTGATGGGGTGATTGAGGTTGAATCTATTGTATATCAATAGATTCAAGTATTTCTAAAGTATATCATTGATTTTTTTTTTTTTTTTTTTTTTTTGTGAAAATGACCCGATCGTTTTGCTTATTTCTCGACTGGGATCGTGTAGAGACTTTGAAGCTGCATTGAGACGGACATTTGAACCTTCTTTGAACATTGGTATATTTGGTTGCGATTTTGAAGTCCATTACATGACTTCAAAAAAAAAAAATCCTGGAATGTTTTCCTCAAAAAACTTAATTTCTTTTCGACTGAAGAAAGAAAGACATGGACATCTTGGATGACATCGGGGTGAATAAACTATCAGGAAAAATTTTTCTTGAAAGTGAACTAATCCTTTAAGTAAGAACTTACGAATGGCTGGTCCAACCCTACCCAGGTGTATATATTGCAAGACATTTTCATATCAATGTGGACTTTTTACTCCGTTTGGGTAACACTAATAATCCACAGCTCTACATACAAGATCCTCACAAATTATTGAATTCAATAATTACACATTTTGTTTGATAATTTGTCTTTTTTCTCATTACAGATTAAGTGTGAGAATGTACTGGGGATCATGAAGTGCAGAACAACACTGTCCTTCGGTGCAATGCAGTCATGTGCAATAGTTTACAAATTCACAGGTGACATGATTCTGTTTTGACCTAAAGCCTTTATTTCTATTTATTCTATGGAATAACGTGTCTTAAATGTGAAGCTTCATTTTGTCTATTCTTTTATTTTTATTTTTTATGAAGTATTTTTATAAAGGATGAAAGTTATGGTGCGCTGTGACTTGATTCTGTTTTAACCTCAAGCCTTTATTTCTATTTATTCTATTGAATAATGTGTCTTAAATATGAAGCTTCATTTTGTCTATTCTTATTGTTTTTTATGAAGTATTTGTTTGAAGGATGGAAGTTACGGTGCGCTGTGACATGATTCTGTTTTAACCTAAAGCATTCTTTATTTTTATTCTATGGAATAACGTGTCTTAAATATAAAGCTTAATTTTGTCTATTCTTATTGTTTTTTTATGAAGTATTTCTATAAAGGATGGAAGTTGCAGTACACTATGAAAAAAGCTCTGTCCTCCATTTTGAGCTAGTATATGTAGAAGTTATCATATATTATATGATCTTAGTACCGGATTTACTAAGATCCCAAATAAAGGGGACTATTGTCTTCCGCAATCAACCTAATACTTGCACAAACATATTTATACTTTATAAAACAGCATGTGTTATCAAATCCTTTTTAATGTCAGCAGTTGCCAAATTTTAATAACTGAAAACTTTGAGTAAATTGGGTCCAGAGTAACAAAAGTTGTCTTGCCAGTTCAAAACTGTGTGTATATGGAAAATGTATTTGTATTTTTTTAAACTTTTGCACAGATTGTAAACAGATTTAATTTTCAAAATATATTTTAAGGAAATGTCAAACATCTTTGCATTCATTCAGAAATGTGTTATTACCTTTTTATTGCTTTTGTATTCAACACCTGTTGAATGTGTGCTGGTCAGATGAAGTCAACTAAGATTATTTAATAACCTTTAGCTTTTTTGTGTTCTTGATTCCCCAAAACAACCACACTCGGTTCGAACTTTGCAGACTTTGAAGACGTGGCCTTTGAATTTAGGCTTTTATTCCCATATAAACTGTGTCCTAATTCAATCTGTTCATCATATAAAGTGATTGTCTCTTCAGAAAATTTGGGCTAAACCGCTCAATTCACATGGATTAGTTTTACAATCTCTTTTTAAGAAATTTTTGAAGCGTTAAAAGTGGTAGTTGCGTAGCTGTCAATGGAGGGACAGAAAGCTCTCAGATTTCATCAAAAATATATTTATTTGTGTTCTGAAGAAAAACGAAAGAATGTTTAAAAACGAACGACACGAGGGTGAGTAATTAATGACAATTTTTATTTTTTTGGTGAACTAACCCTTTAATTAATGGCACAAGTAAATAAAAAGTTGACTTTACAGTTTTTATTAAATTAACTTTATCATACTATGGTATTATAACATCTAGTAAATGCAGAGAAACAACATCAAAGCAGGTTTGATTTGGGTTACATAGACAAGTTTTATAAAATGCAACAAACAACATTGACCTCTGGCTAAGCCACGCCCCCTCCACTCACTCAGACAAACAGTCAACATTCGGAGACGGGCGCTATGGCAGCGGTCACAGTAGGAGACATTTCACAGGAGGCAATTGATGATTTTTGGAGACAGAAAGATTATATATCATCTCGAAGTCACCAAAAGGGCCTTAACTATGCATTGGAGGGTTATATTAATAATTTTATTGTTGAGAAGGTTGATAAAAAGCTTCAGCTCCAGGCAAAAATGTACAGGTCACAGTGTAAACCGCAAAAAAATAAAAATAAAATAAGAACACAAAGTTCCCCAGTTGTTTTGGTAGAAAGCTGTCAAATGCCTAGTTCACACTACAGGATTTTAAGCCCGATTTGCAAATCGTTGAGCTCGCCGACAGGTCGGGTTGTTATCGCGTGCAAATCGCGGGGGATTAGCAGCCGAATGAACGCTCGCCAATCTGTTAGTATGAAAGAGCCAACAACGTAAAGACGCTCGCAGACGCGTCGCCGAGCCCAGAAAAATATCTAGCATGCTAGATACCCGGAGCTGTCGCACGACTCAACCACATGTGATGTCATGAGCTACAGCCAATCAGAGCAAGGCATGGGTTGAGGTCACCGGGAAAATACGCGTTTTTTTTTTTTCAGAGCAAATCATTGCGCAAACAGTTTGCAGCACTAATTTCTGTCTGACGTCCATATTCAAACAAAGACTCGCGTGTTGTGTACTTGTGTTCTTCTTCGCTGGGTCGCTGGGTAGCTGGCTAGCGTCATTTCTGGTTCGTTTTATTGCATGATTTTTCGTGACAAAACGTGGTTTGTAGACAAGATATAATCGTTGGATGACAGAGTTGTTGTCTACTTGTGTAGTGCGTTACCTCCTGTTGCGGATCAATCACGTTGTGTCGTGTGGTGTGAAAAGCTCAACAACTTAAACACTCCTCATTTCACAGAGAGCAAGACATGTAGTGTGAACCGCACAGTTCAGCCCGACGTTTTAAAATCCTGTAGTGTGAACTTGGTTGTGCTTCAATATGTAATTAATGGTTCATGATCAAATTAAATATGTACAGGGTCTAAGTGGCATACGTTTCCAGGACAAGCCTTTTTTACCATCTTTACCAAGAGTAGCCTAACGTTACCTCTCCGTTAGATTGGTGCTACAGTATTTACATGAATCATTCAGCACAACATTAGCCTGACTTCGTCATACTCATATTCTAGGCAGAGTGTGAGTCTGATACTGCTCCATAGGGCTTTGATTATGAGGCGTGTCTTAACCGAACCAGAAAAAAAACCACTCTGCACTCAATTGGATAGACCTACAACCAATCAGAGCAACGCAGTAAGTGACGTATGTTGATCGACGCATAGTTGTCCACAGAGCTCAACTGCACGCACGCTGGAAGTAGTAGTAAATTAATGAGTGTAAACGATCTTTGCCGTTGTTGTAAAAAGAATTTAAGAATTCGAGTACTTACAAGCACGAATAGCATTTTTGAGAGAAATACAAAAGGTGTATGTATATGAACAAGTTCTCCGTTTAGGATTAGATCTCGACAATAAAGCAAATAAATCTTCTCGCATTTGTCGGCCCTGTCTCAACTTTATAACACGGTTGCAACGCGACTTGACAGATTTAAAAAAATGGAAAGACGACGAAAGAGACCAGGCTACAGAAGCGTGTTCATCTGAGGCTTCAGAGAAAAGAGATCGTGAACCCATCCCTTCCATTGGTTTTCATTGCATCCCGTCTTCTTAGCGGGCCATCGGAGCCAGCTGATACTGTAAATTAAACTTTTGCCCGAATCATAGGAAGGACGGATTCTTTTGTAACAGACGCGATAGCGGAATCTAAACATCTCAATTCTCCAGCGGCAGTCATCTTTGTTGAAAACCAATTCAACCCAACCGCTCTTTGATGACGTGGTGATTACGTAACCGCAGATCATCTGTCCATCATCGATTAAAGCCCACCCTGGCAATTTAATTTGCTCGGTTTTCTGGGAGCCGAGCATAATTACTCCTCAACGGATCGAGTCCAGACCGAACTTCCCGACCAAAAAATGTTGTGGCCGGGATTCGGGCTGGCACCCAGGCTAGCACAACATTGCTAACATTTGTTATCCCGGTTATTTACAGATACGTTAATGAAGCTAAGTGACATGATGTACAACGCAGCTAGAAGCTAACGTTAACGTTTTCTAATGTTAGGCTAACGTTATATTAGAGATGTTAAAGATAACGTTCAAATACGTTGTTGACTTTGCTTAGAACAGATGTAGACATCCTTGTTTATTTTATCCACGTTTATTGGTGTTGTGGTCTACCGCATAACTTAATCCAGAGCAGACACTTATCTCGGTTGAGATGTGGCTTGGGAAAGGGTAAAAAATACACACCGTCGCCCAGCCTCTCGGGATACCTAGTGTCGGAGTTGCATGTGCCCCATGCACATCGTTTGACCATTTTAAACTTAAAATGACAAGAAAAAACATAAAAACGAATGAAAACTGACTAACTGCAATGCACTTCAATGGACGTGAAGCAGAGAATGTCTGAGTGTCTTGGGTTAGCTATGCGCACTGTGATTGGTTCATCGGGTTTGGGGGCGTGGCTTAGCCATAGGTCAATTATAGAGAAAGACCTGTTAGCTCCACCCATAATACCATAAAGTGATTAAGAAGTTGATTTAATATAAACTGTGTATATAGGAAAGTAAAAGCAGTGTCTCTCAAAGTTTGTATTGCAACATATTTCATATGGTTTAGCATTTCAGAATGTCCTGGAAGACAAACACAAATGTTAAATGGTTTGTAAAATTTAAAAGGAAATGCCAGAGAAACAACATCTTGTTATACGATGTGTTGTGCGACAATCTAATAATTGTGATATATCATATTAATTGTTACTCTTTATCAGTGTTGGGAGTAACGCGTTACAAAAGTAATTAATTACTGTAATGCATTGCTTTTTGCTGTAACGCGGTAATGTAAGGCATTACAGGGGGGAAAAAGGTAATATTTTACTCGGTACAAATGTCAGTAACGCGCGTTACAAGCATTGTTAGTTAACCTGGAATAAAATGGTAGTTTTTTTTTTTCTTCATACAAATTCGCCAAAATCACCGCGAGATCAGCAGAGGAGAAACGTCCGCGCAAAATGTTTCACTTCCTGTACGTTAATCAGACAGAGCCGAGGATGAGTGAGCCTGCAGCGGATAGTACATTCTCAATCTCAACAGCGAGAGAGGGAGTTTCTGCTTACCAGTCGCAGTGGTCCAGCGCCGTTTCCACGGCAACTCTGCGCCGCGGCCGCTCCAGTGTTTGAAAGCGACATGAATGTTCAAAGTTCACGCGCACGGCCATTGATTAAACCACGTCAAAATCATGCAGCTTTTACAAACATCTAGAATTAGAACATTACTTAAATAAAAATCTCATTAATATTATACATTTAAAACTGATTTTGGAGATCTATGACTCGTTCATAGACCAAATGGCCTATGCCCACACTACTGCAGTCACTCACAATAATGATTAAAAAATATATATATATATATTTGGCTTAGTTATTATTCATTAGTTATTTTTATTTTTGCTAAAGTTTAAGCCTAAAGTTTACCCCGGGCTTAAAGTAAAAAAGATGTCTGTACCATGCGTCCATGCAAAGTACCATGGTAATATTTGAGGTACCATGGTTATATCTGAGGTACCATGTTTATATCTGAGGGTAGTATGTACCATGGTAATATGTACGGCAGAATGTACCATGGTTATATCTGAGGTACTAGGGCATGTACCATGGTAAATCTGAGGTACCATACTATGTACCATAGTAACATACTGTACAGTATAGTACTTCAGATATTATCATGGTACCATGATAATATCTGAAGTACTATAAAGTATGTACCATGGTTATATCTGAGGTACTATGGTATGTACCATGATAGGTATCATGGTAAATCTGAGGTACCATACTATGTACCATAGTAACATCTACAGTACCATGCAATGACCATGGTACCATGATAATATCTGAAGTACTATATAGTAATGTACCATGGTTAGATGTAAGGTACCATGGTACTTCCATATGGTACTACTATGGTATACCATGGTATGTACTATAGTACATCATGGTAAAATTTCTTATGGGTCCAAGCTCAGTCGGATACCACATCACCTTCTACTGGATGTGTAATGAGCTAATTGAGCATCATACGCTACATTTAGATTGCCAAATCCATATTTGAAGTTATTTTGGTGAGAGTAACTTAAAAGTAATGCAATAGTAGTGTAATGCCTTACATTTTAAATACAGTAATATTGTAATGTAACGAATTACTTTGAAATGACAGTAACAAGTAATAAATAACGCATTACTGTTTCGAAGTAACTTGCCCAACACTGCTCTTTATAGGCCGGCAGTCAATAACATTATCAATGATTAACAATTGCCAATTCCTTCCGGCAAACTCACTTTAATGTCAAAGTGCATTTTGTGACGTTTCATGAAAGTATCATCATCACACAGAGGTTAACAGGACCTCACATGATCAACCAGAAAGTAAACCGTGGCGATTCCCACCAGACCAGACAGAACCAGTCGAATCAGAGCCTCAGTGCCGCCACAACGCTCCACACAATCTAAAACAGAAGAGACTTACTGAGAAACATCTGTCATTACATGTCTTTGTAGAGACAGAAGCTGCGCAGAGGTTATTGTGGCAGGAAGCTTTATTGTGGTCTTGTTTTATACCTTTGTTTGGAGGGTCCAGCTCTCCTGTCTGGTTGGTGCTGGTCGTGTTGCTCGTCTGTGATGAACCTGTCGACAGTTGCAAAGGCAAAACAGTCTTTATTTACTCTTAAATTTATTGACTCAACTTATGGGCTCAAATCTAAAAGTCTTATCTGTCTTTTTGTCTACTGATCTATCAGACTACAAGTAAGCAATAAGGTACTCGAGGCAAGTGCTGTATCGTGAATAAGTCACGGCTGAAGGGCGTTGTTAGGCACGACATGAAGCGGAGTAAAACCCTTCAGCCGTGACTTATTCACGATACAGCACTAGCCTCGAGTACCTTATTGCTTTTATAAAACGGTTACCACACAATATAAATATTAAAGTCGAAAATTATATGTATTTATGCAACTTTCATGAAGTAAAATCACCAAAAGTCTTCCTTCCGCTGGAAAAAATAGTCCCTGAGCGTAAACAGCAACAGAAGTTACATACATCATTTCGCCAATAGATGGCGGCAAAGACTGTCTTTATGAGCGAGTCAGTCAGTAGAGAAGACTTTTACATTGAAAGGACTCAAATTTGTGATCACGGAGAAGGAAGACGCAACGGACAGATGATATGGGCACGAGAAAACCCCTTAACTGTTAAAAGGACAAGATATCGCAGCGGATATTCAAACGGATTTTTTTATTATGAATATAGGACTGACCTGAAGGAAAATGCTATATCTACTGTAAATGCAGGTACACTCGCTTACTCGATCTCTCACAATACTCTACTAACTTATAGCTTCAATGAACAATATCGATGAGATCAAACATGTGTTTGCGTTGCTAAGAGTGGTTGCTAGGGGTGTTGTGTAGTGATACATAGAACCGTTGGGTGAAGCGGTCATAGCCGTGTTTTATCGTGAATAAAACACAGCTATTGACCAATCAGAATCAAGGATTGGAACTAACCGTTTTATAAAACACAAAAGTAGGCCTCACCCTGCTCTGAATCATCAGCGGAGAAAAAGACGGACGGAAGGACTGTAGATTGTTGCACAGTAACTGATGAGACGGGTGCTTTAGGACGAGATGAAACATACACATGTTTAATAGGCCAGACACTTCTTACATTAGTATTGTTTATTACAAATAAAACTTACCATACACATCAACGTTGAACTTCTGCTTTGAGATCTGTCTGTTAATAACAATGAATGCTTCAAAGGGTCCAGTTTCATTGGTCCTGATGTCTGAGATGGATAAAACTCCAGTCGTTTGGTCAATCTGCACTCTGCCAGCGAATCTCTCATCATAATGTGTGTAAGTTTTCCCTTGATGTATCTGTGCGACACGAGTACTTAGATTGCCACTTTCATAAGACCACAGTATTTGAAAGTCTTCCTTCAGATCAACTCCTGGATGTAGACGTAGGACTTCTCCCTCAATCACTTGAACCGTTTTAAAAACATCAGCCTGTCCACACACTGGAACAACATGAAAACACGCTTGATTTGAGTTACAAATAAAAAACTATTGTCATCCAAACTAGATGTTGTTTAGCAGTACATTATGCAGAAACCACAATGGAAATAGGCCTACTTGAGGCAGGATGTGGCTATCTATCTATCTATCTATCTATCTATCTATCTATCTATCTATCTATCTATCTATCTATCTATCTATCTATCTATCTATCTATCTATCTATCTATCTATCTATCTATCTATCTATCTATCTATCTATCGTTCCATTTAAAATATACTAAATAAGTTAATGGCGTGCAATTGAAAGTGTTTGTATAACTGATAAAAATAAACAAGTTTCATGTTTAATGTTTTTGTAGCACAGCAGTTGAGTTTACAATAACGTTCTGAGATTTTGCAAACAATTTCATGTTAGACCAATTTAACGCAATGTTGGAAAATCCTTAATTGTATTTGTACAACTTGTACAACTTTGCCCTGTTGAGTATATCAGCAAGTTACACAGTCGTGACCACAACCACTAAAAGAATAGAAACAATATGAGATTTAAAATATCTTACCCTCCACACTGATGAAAAACACGATGAAAACCCACATTTTGAACAGGCATCAGATATTAATATAAGTGAGATATTAATATAAGTGATGTTATTAATCTCGATAATGCACCTGGAGCTCGAGCTCGTCTGATGAACATTCAGAGGATTGTAACTGACTTTCATCAGGAAGTGACACAGGTGGTGATGAATCTACCGAATCCATTAGATGGCACCAAAACATATCAACAATTTATCACAGCTTTTCTCTTTCTGACTTATCAGTGATTCATTAATTAATAATCAGTGACTCAATTTCATAGTACAACATTCACTATTTATTCATGCCATGTTATTAGCATTAAACTTAATGTTAAGTTTATTAGAATTAAACAATGTTAATACCGCCTCTCTGGTAATATATTGATATTTATCTTTGGTTATATTGAAAATGTAAAATAAATTTGCTATTCTAAATCATAAATCAGATGTACAATAACATTACGATGTCCAGCAATCGATTTACAGTTTTTTTTTTCAACTGCTTACACACATTCAAAACTTTGTCTCTTTTTTTCAAAACACACAAATCCAAGAATTGCACACACAAAATGCAAAATGCCTCACATCTCTTGCAAAAGGAGGCACTGCATTCAAAACTTCACAAACATATTAAAATGCCATAATATAATATTTTTGGATATATCATACACACAGTTATTCAAAACCGAAAGCTCTTCTTTTGCTCCTATGTACATTTCTGTACAAGATTGAAAGTAATTGGCAGAGAGATGTTGAAAAATTCATGGTAAACACGAAAGCAAAATTGAAACCAAAGTTTTAATTTTTTTACTGTTAGACAGGGTCAATTTTCACAAAATGTGAGCATTTGTGGTTGTGAATACAGTATTACACAGTCCGAAAAACCTATAACTCGACCTTTGGCCTATTTTTAGGCCTATTCTAAAGCCATGATTGGTTGATGCACATGTGAGGAGTGTGTGTTAGTGTGTGTGTGAGGAGTGTGTGTGAGGCTCTGATGAATTAGTGTGGCATTAGGTTGTGTTTGAAAAAGGAAATCAAGATACTCCCTGTTAGATTTGTGTGTGTTACATAGAGAATTGTGTGTTGTGGTTTGCAAAAAGTGTTTTATGAAATTGAAAACTGTGTCGAATGCAGAGAATTAGTTTTGGAGATTTGGTGTGTGGTTCTGGTGTTTGAATGTCAGGTTTCAGAAATTGTGTGACAAGTAAGAATTTTGTGTGTAAGCAGTTGAAAAAAAACTGTAAATAGTACATTGGGTTTAATTTCTCGTTTAATGAGACCTAATATATGTTGTTAGTGCCGAGAATTTTCACGTGAATAAATACATAGATCTGAATGTTTTAGGCCTACATGTATAGCCTACTTTAATGGTCCAGTGGTAGATTATCATTATTATTCGCATTACTTTGAGTAAAGGTGTTCCAGAGGTCTCTGCATCAAAGTTTGCTCTGTCTTGCCAGCGGAAATACATGTAAATGAATATATGGGGAAACTGTGGGACTCACCATGAGCATGGCAGTTTCAAGTCATAAGATCAGACCTAATATCTTTCTAATCTGGCAAATTTTGTGACCAGATTCACAAAAATATTAAGGCATTTCTTAAATTTGAAAAGTTCAAACATCTTATTTTTTTCTTATGTAAATGAGAGACGTTGGTCTATCTGATTGTATGAATGGTCTTGCTGAAGAACTCAATGAAATGTAGAGTTGTTAACGAATTTTCAACAGTAGCAAATGTCACTTCACAAAATTATAACTGATTATTGTTTACATAATCAATCATCAGTGTGACTTCAGAGTACTTTTGCACATCCCTTGTTGTAGTAATATATATTATGTGTTATGTTTTCATGCTTAATTTATACCAAAAAAAAAAGTTCATTTAACAGCTTTGAGGATTTCAGACAAATCACAGTTTATCTGAACTTTAACAGGAGGTTTTCCCGGACAGAGATTAAGAGATATCCTAGATTTAAATTGCCTTTTAAACCAGATTAACAAAAATCTGCTTTCTGTCATGGTTTTAAATAGACTTAGTGTAGTCCAGAGCGGAAATTAACTTTCATGTGATGTGTAAGCCGGATTCTGAAATCCAAACGAGGCAACACTAAATGAAGTCTCTATATAGAACGTGACACACTAGTATTTAGTCTTGTATTGGCTGTAGTTAAAACTTACCATATATATCGACTCTGAATGTTCTCCAAGAGATGAGGTCATTGATGGTGAGTTCAGGAACTCCTGTTTGCAGAGTCAGATCGTCTCCCTCCATCGCTGTCTTTAACTCATGCCACTCACCATTCATTAAACCTGAAACAATATGAATGATGGTTAAACATGAGTTATTGAGAGCTAGTAAATAAGAAAACGTTCTTCAACAAAACATCTTACAAGGTTCCGAATGCAATGATTGGACGAACATTTTTTTGGTACTGAGACTTCCCAGAAGATATGTAGATGTTTTAATATTTACATCACTTCTATTATTGATTGCTATCAGGATGTGAAGAGAGTTTTAACCAGTATAACAAAAAGTGTTTATAAAACAAATTGCATACCCTCCCTTTAAATGATATTCGGCTAAGACTAAATGATAGTCGGACTGAGGCTTAGATGGTTCAGGTCATATTTAGAAGTCGGAGGATATCTTGTGATCATAAGCAGTTATGAATCTGACTGGACTGCTAAAACACATGGAGTTACAAGGTTTAATCCTTGCACTTCTACTGTTCAGTTTGTATATTCTCCCACTAGGCTATATAATTCAAAACAACAATATTGCTAATCATGCAGAAGACACTCAGATCTAGATTTGTCGCCAAGTGACTTCAGAAATGTGAAATTAACAGCTGGATGTGCCAAAACATTCTTCAGTTAAATAAAGATAAAACCGAGGTTATTATATTTGCCAATACATTATCAAAGGTGAATGCACACCTTGACTGCAGGGGTTTAGAAACTAAACATGAAGTCAGGACTCTGTGTCATCCTGGATTCTGATCTTAGTTTCAAAAAACACATCAAAACCAGAACTAAATCAGACAGAGCCTACTCTAAAAAACAGTACGAATCAGATCTTTTGTGTCTAAGCATGACCCAGAGAAGCTTATTCATGCATTCATTACCTGCAGGGTATATTACTGCTTATATTAAGTGATATTAGTATCAATATATACCTTTGAGTCCAGAATAAAACAGTTTCTGTTCCTGCGCTGTACCTTCCTTTTACGTCCCTCATATTCATTTTAATAAAAATTTTAAACTAATTGTTAAACTTTTATTATATTTTTTAGTTTATTTCTTATGAACATTTTTATGATTGCTATTTTTTGCCTTGCTAAGCATTACTAGTACTTTTGTCAAGTTTGCTCACTTTTATTTAAATTATGCATACATTTTGATATGTTGTGTTGAAATATTGAAAATATTTAATTGTGTTGAGTACAACTCAAAACTTGTACGCAACATGAATTGGAACTAGTGTAAATGTTCCAGTAAGTCACTTGACCAGTGAACACAACCACTAAAACAATATTCTGCTTGTGAAAAGGAAATATTTCTTACCTTCCATACTGATGATGAAGAACACACTGAACACACACGTGCTGATGGTCATTTTGAACAGTTTTCAGGAACTGCTCTGTGTCGTTTCTCTTGATGAAGCACCTGAAGATCTAACTGATCTGATGAACATTCACTGAAGATCTTCAGTCTTTATGACTTTCATCAGGAAGTGACACACTGGCAATGGAACCAGTTACATCCACTAGATGGCACCACCTTTGAAAAATGAACAATTAATCACAACTTTTCTCTCTTTCTGATCTCTATATTAAATGTAAAATAGGGTAAAAGTCAAATAGGGTAAAAGTCAAAATAAAAACTCACTTTCACATCATGATATATAGCCTAATCTACCATTTCCATGTCGTCTTATCATTAGTCAACATTAAATGAATTTTTCTGTGTCCCCATTTGCTCAAATAGCAAAAGAAAAACTCCACAATTGTGTTTTCACAACTTTCAAAAAGGTGATTTTTTTTATAAAAAAATTAAATAAAAATAAAGAGAGAGATATTGATAACGGCAGTCAGAAGAGAGAAACTTTACCGTCAGTCACTCCCACAGAAGCTAGGCTATAGTATTAGAAACACCCTATAGTAGGCTAACTTCTTTTTATTTTGTCATTTGATGTAGCTAAATGTAGCCTAATATAATACAATACAAAGTATAATTTTTTTTTTCAGGATTTAAGATGCTGATGACCGTTAAAACGCGTCATCATCACAGTTTGTGAAAAAGGCCCATATCAGCGAGACTAGGATCTGTTTACTACGGTAAGATTTCAAATTATAATTCAAATTACAGATTTGAAATTGCTGTGGTTGATTAGAAAAGTGGAAAAAGTTTTTGTTAGGAAATGTGGTCTCTGTTTGAATAGTAAAACAACGCAATTAAGCCATTCATCTCATATCGTGCTAGTTTGTGCTAGTGTCACAGGTCGAGGTGGGCCAAGCCAGACTGCACCCACCCCTAGACCAGGATCACCCTGAGGAGCGTGTCAAGGGAGGAGGCAGGAGGCAGGAATAAAAAGAATGACAGGCTTTATTAAATATAAAAACAATTTGAAAATCCTAATCTAAAATTCCTCTTCCTTCCTCTTCCCAGGAATCCAAGGCAAGTGGGGGGTCAGGCTCACTTCCTTCTGGCGCTGGTGCCAACTCGCAGTGGTAGGTACTGAACAGGTGGGTGTCGCAGGTGAGTAATTGAGTCAAGCTTACTTCATTCTGGCGCTGGTGCCAACTCACAGTGGTAGATACTGAACAGGTGGGTATCACAGGTGAGTGGGGGGTCAGGCTTACTTCCTTCTGGCACTGGTGCCAACTCCCAGTGGTAGGTACTAAACAGGTGGGTATCGCAGGTAAGTAAATGAGTCAGGCTTACTTCATTCTGGCTCTGGTGCCAACTCGCTAAACAGGTGAGTATCACAGGTGAGTATCGCAGGTGAGTAGGTGGATCAGGGCTCACAGGAGTTGTAAAGGGCGGGCACTTCGCACCATACAGGTGGGTTTCAGGGCTACAGCAGACTCAAGTCGCAAGCGGAGCGGGGCTTTGGCTGGCACAGACAGAATCAACACTTCAAATAGAGGTGAATAGCTCTCACATGGGAGAGTCAATAGCTGAACAGGGCTTTCACTGGGACAGACAGCATTCAAACTTCAAGCAGAGGTAAACGGTTCTCACGTGTGTTGCAGGGGACAAAGTCACAAGCTGAGCGGGCGTTCACTGGAACAGACGGAGTCAACGCTTCAAATAGAGGTGAACAGCTCTCACGTTGGTGGTAGGAGACAGAGTCATAAGCTGAGCAGGGCTTTCACTGGGGCAGACAGCACACAAACTTCAAGCAGAGGTAAACAGTTCTCACGTGTGTTGCAGGGGACAAAGTCACAAGCTGAGCGACGTTCACTGGAACAGACAGAATCAACACTTCGAATACAGGTGAACAGTTCTCACGTGTAGTGTGCACACGGGGGCTTTTCCTTCTGACATCCAACAGGTGACTGCAATCGATCTTGCTAGACTCTTATGATGGACGGTAGACCAGCATAACACATGGGGAGTGCACGGCGATAAAAGGTAAATCTTCCACACACACACGACAGTCCAATTCCAAACATGCAACGTGATGGGAAACGTCAATTTCAGCACTACAAATCCACTCTTCAAGTGCAAAGTAAGGCCAACACTCACCCAGAGGTCTCGATCTGAAGAGCCGATGATAGTCAAAGTTGGGACAGATGCGGTGAATAATTTCCTCACCACTACAAGCGGCTTCACTTCGCTGGTTTTAATGGCCGAGGGGGAGGCTAGAGATCGACAAGGAATCAGTCTATTTCACTCAGTGCGATGTATACAACGTGATCCAAGCACTTCAAACCAGTATCCAATTTAGTGTAGAAAACATGCGTTTATGAGATTCAATTTGTCAATCACTCATCTCACTCTTTCCCAGTCCAGATGACGAATTCCACTCTTCAAAACTGCCCTCGGATCCCACAAGCAACACTCCGCTTCTTTCACGATGGTCCTTCAGCTGCAACACTCCACAAACATTTCCCAACAGGAGAGAACCACACCAGATCGCCGGGGGAAGACAAAGAAACAACCACACAACGCAGAGGGAGAACACACAGCCTTCTCTTTCTCTTGTGTTTTATCCTCTCCAAACACTGGCGCCACCTCAATCAGGCACTCAAAGTGAAGTCCCCGCACCTGTTGCCAATCTGCCATTTAGTTGTCATGACGACAGACACACACACAAGCCCGGGGACAGTGTTACACTAAAAGTGTCCCGGCGGGAACACTTCTCTGATGGGATTAGTTCCGGTGATTATTTGTCACCCCGTGACACTAGCATACATGTGTTTCAAAACCAGATGAAAGTAACGTTAGACTAATAAGCAAAGAATCAGTCTATATTAATGGAAAACATTGGGAAACATCTGCTCCATTCTAAGATAAAGCTACGGAGTAATGATGTAAAAGGCTTTTATAAAGAGGTCCCAAAGTGATCTTGCTAGGGGGTTCGGGGGAATATTATTTGTCCACTGTCATTGGCAAAAACAGGCTCTGTATATCTGTGTTAAATAGTAGGCTAATACAGTTATTCTCATTCTGGGCACAGTATGCAATAGGCTATTGCTCTGCTCTCCTCTCCTCTCTCATCTCCATCTCTCGTTCTTCTTCTCTCAGTCTCTTTATCTTTACCTGTAAATCTCCCCTTCCCGAAGCTGAGCTTTGAATACAGTCTTTGCAAACTGATTCTTCTTCTTCTTTTTTGTTTTTAACGGCGGTTGGCAACCAGCTTTCGGTGCATTACCGCCACCTTCTGCTCCGGAGTGTGAATCAGACGATAGGTTTACAATCTAGGTCCCAAAAAAAAAAAAAAAAAAAAAATTCTAATCACATACACAATCAATCATTCATTACCCAACTCCCTTTTCCATATCTATCTCTATTCTTATAACCTATCAAATAAACCCGTTTCCCTTAAAAAAGTTATCAATATTCTAACCTGTGCTCTGTCATTTTTATTCAACAACCCTTTTAATGTTAATTCCTGTACCCCTACTTCCCTCAAATGATTCTTCATTATCTCTCTCTGTACCTCATACTCTCTACATCTTATAATTATGTGCTCCACTGACTCCTCCTCCTGACACCACTCACACAGACCAGTCTCGTGTTTACCTATCATTTTCAGTGACTTGTTAAGAGCACAGTGCCCCAGCCTTAACCTAGTTATTACAGTTTCCTCTCTCCTGTACCCACCACCTAACCTAGTTATTTTTACACTCTTTTGAATTTGATATAAATGCCTTCCTTTCTCCTCTCTATCCCACCCTTCCTGCCACATTTTGTTAGTTTTTTCCCAAATAATACTTTTGACCTCTGCTTTACTTATTTTAATTTTGCAAACTGATTATTTCTGTTGGTCGTTTAAAACTTCTATCGTAAAGCAGCTGTTTAGTTTAGCCACTTGCATCTTATCTCGTGAAGCGTCGCGTTGGGATTCGCTCGCGCTTCTGTGAACATAAATCCCGCTTGCTTCGGTCATCTCAAACATTTCCCCATTGCCGACGAGCGGTGTTTGAGTGCTGAAGCAGCTCACATGATGAGATCGGTTATCGTCGCGATATGCAAATCATTGCAGCACCAAATTAGAGTTAATATTAGGCAATTATTTCACAACGTTCATTTTACACTCAGAAAAATTACGGAGACCTCAATGGTGGGTACGGCCCTGACTCAGGCTATTTGGCCGCTTGAGTTTTTAGATATTTTTATTATTATTCTGGCCTTTTTAGCGCATTGCATTGCGCCTATTATCCATGTTTTGTATCTCTTATTTTTTGTTCGCACATCTCTAACAACTGACTTTTTTTGTGGGGCTGCGAGAAAATAATAATACAAAAATAGCTGCGCTGTGACTGGAGTCTATATAGGGAAAGCCTTCAACCCAGTGCCATGATAACACCAGTCCTTCTGGCCAACAAAACAGACCGTCCCACTCGATTAGCCAATCCGGCCGTCTTCTCATCTTACTTAGAACAAACTTAGAACAAACTTTACTTTCGATTTTGTTATGAACATGTACCGTTAGGCGAATGGCGTCCAGTTTAGGTAAGACTCAAATCAGACCATATACATGTGTTTAACGAGCCAAATACCATATTTACTGAAATCCTAACTGCAATTATTATTTTTTATATATATTTTTAAGAATAAATACAGTAAATATCTTGCCTAAATGCTGGAAAATATGTTGGTAGGCTACAAGTAGGATAAGGCCTGCTTTACGGAAATGAACTTTTCTTCTATCATAATCCATTTCGCAACACTCATACAGGGCTATAGACATTCCTGCAATATTTTTTCTCATAGTGTAAAAAGACGAAGATTCATTTTTAAAAGTTTTTGAGCATGGTTGTCGTCAGAATAAAAAGGGTCCAAGGAATCCAAAAACATGACTGGTGGTAAAAAAAGGAAAAAGAAAAACTATTGTTCAGATGTAGGCTAATTAGTATAAATGAAAAGGTGTAATTTACGTATCCCCATGCAGGGAATCAACTTTGGTGTTTTATGAAAAAAATAATATAATACTGAGGTGGAATAACATGTTGACAAATTGTTCTTTTTGTGTGGATTATTTCTTAAATATATAAAGATAACAGAATTTGGTAAAAGAATTTGCAAAATTTTAAATTGCATGTTATTTTCTTTTGCAGTTAAAAGAAGACGGCAGAGTCTATCTCTTGACCAACCTTATTGTAAGTAAACAAATATGATAATTCATAATATTCAATACTGTAAATATCATAAAAAAAACTGTCTGTGTATCAGGGAGGTTGATATATAGAGAAAGGAGGGGGGTTAACATTTCCACTCATGTCGAAGGCATTTACTCAGCTGGTCCAGGAACTGAAGTATGCAATCTGATATCTGCCATGCTCATGGACTCACTTCAGGGGCAGACTGGCCTCTG
The DNA here is from genome assembly GCA_033366665.1 of Phoxinus dragarum. Lineage (NCBI taxonomy): Eukaryota > Metazoa > Chordata > Actinopteri > Cypriniformes > Leuciscidae > Phoxinus > Phoxinus dragarum. The sequence continues at coordinate 7,535 of JARPMJ010008673.1, read as the reverse complement.
GACTTTCTGGAGAAGTCCGGCCTGGCTGGTTCATCGTCAGAGAAAATGTGTCAGATCAAGTGACATTGACGGCCAACAACCATTTTGTTGTTGCTTATAATAAACCGAAACTGAGAGTGAGCTTCTGATGGCAAGCAAAAAACATAAAAGATAAAGGCAGTTGGGAGAAGCTAAAAGAAACAAAAAGTGAAGTCCTTAGAGACCGACGCTACAAAATGCAAAACAATAACAAGGATGTTCTCTTACGAGAATTCTCTCGTACTGCGTCGAAGACGCTACGGGAAAGATTCTTTCTCGAGATATTGAAGCCAAAAATGAATCCCTAATTTTGTAATAATGTAAAACACTTTGCAGCAGCATACAGACACGGGCGGACTAGCTTGCGCGCCTATTGGCTGTTCTGCAGCAAAAGCAGCAGCCTATGCAAGGCCTTTCATGACGGTTCACCCAATGAGGGCGCCTCTGCGTCATGTCCCGCCAGAATGGGCGTGGCTTAGGCCTATAAATACCCGTGCTACGGCTGCATTACTCCTATTTTCATCTCTTCAGCGAAGCTCTCGCATCGCTGGATCCTGAGAGGAAGCCACCACAGCCGTCGAGAAGCATCACTGCAGGACGTGCCTTCTCTACTGAAGCCGCTGGTCGACATCTCGCCACCTTCAGCTGCCGTTCATTGTAGACAGCGTTCATTGTTCTGCTGTTCATCGCTATCCGGCGTGGATATATATCCTTTTTCTTAGTGTGTGTGTGCTCGCCTACTGCGTCACACATTTTTTCCCACCCACTAAAAGAGCCAAGCGTCTTTTTCAAGATGCCTCGCAACCTTTGTGGCTCGTGTAGAGCACCACTCAGCGACGGGGACCACCATGTGATCTGTGTTTCCTGCCTGGGTGAGGACCAAGCAGCTCTCGCTCTCGCTGATGGCGGCTGCCATCACTGTGAGGCTTTGCCCATGGCGACTCTGAGGACTCGCTGGCTTCGTTCGCTGAAGCTGCACTTCCGCCCGCTACTGTGCCGCGTCGTAAAAAGCGCCGTGCTCAGCGGAACCCAGAACTTCCCTCCACCACGAGGAGCTCGCCGGTGCGACCGGCTGGACCTCGAGTGGTCGGCGCCCGAGGAGCCTGCGCTTGACCGGCTGGATGGCTGTTTTCTGCCAGGGGACCGCGCTTCGCCATCCTCAAGACTCGCGCCCTTTTCTTCCCGAGCTTCATGAAGAAGTTCGCGAAGTGCTGGAAAGCCCCCTTTTCAGCCAGGGTGCGTACTTGTGCCTCTGCAGCATTCTCCGTGGTGGACGGTGCTAGAGACAGAGGATACCAATCCCTCCCCCCGGTGGAATATGGCCATGAGACACTTTCTGCCCAAGCGCTCCAGCTCTGCGACAGGTCGCCTTAAACAGCCCGGTCTGCGCCCGCCGCCGCGCCTCAGCAGCGAGAGGCCCGAGACCCGAGACCGCGCTCTCGCTCAACTGGATGCCGCCCTCCGCCGCGTGGGCCTCGGCCAAAGATTGCAATCAAGCAAATTTTTTTTTAAATTTTCGCTCGTGCAGTTCCAACACTGCGGCTGTACCAGTGTATTCTGCAGTCAACAAACCGGCATCACGGCCCGTTTGCCTGCACACAAACGCCGTTTTTACGGACACCCAGATAAATCTGAAAGAGTGTATTTCTACCAGAAAGACTCGGAGAATAGATACTCGATAATTATGCATTTATTAACAGCCCAGCAAGCCACATGCAATAAGTTCTTTGGCGTAGGCCCCGTCCGTAACTCGCAATCCGAGGGTACGGATTCAGCATTTCCCGCCTGAAGATGGCGGGGGCGCAGCCGACCCCCAGTGTGGTATTGGAAGGGACCATCCTGGTGGTGGTGGGGAGGTTGAAGGGGAAATCATATGGTGATTGGGAGGATGGACGGAGGAACCCATCTCGTTGATGGAGGGGAGAAATCATCTTGGTGGTGGTGGGGTGGATGGAGGTGAGTGAAGCGTCAGCATCTGCGAACTCAGACAAGTGTAAGTACGGGTCTTTTATACTTCTAGTATTAAAACGTGATTGGATAGATGAGAAGATAATAAGTGACGCAACAATTGAGTCTTCCCAGCAGAACTTACGCTAAAGCTTTCATTTTCTGGTGTCCCGGCCACGGCCGATGGTGTAATGTGTGTATCACAGGTAGTGAGCGTGCCCGCTATTCAGTGCCCGCAAACACTACAAACCGCATGTCCCTCGGTTTTTGTAAAAACGAAACCAATGCACGGTCAGTCAGTTCTAATAGACAGTACTCTCAGTGCTATAAATTTGCCCGCTGTCACGCACCCACATTTATTCCCAGACATGCCGAGCCCCACACGGCCCGCCCTGCACGCTCTCTCTCGGCTGAGAGAGCTGAGCGCGCGCGGGCTGCCCGCTCGATTAAGCGCGCCCCCCGCCTCAAGCGCTGCATACACAGCGCTCATGTTACAGCATACGGTTGCTCTCGCATCGCTGCCCTTTCGCGACCAGGCCCCAGATTTCATTCTACCCCTAGCTACTCATGCGAGTGCAGTTTCAGAGTGGGTCCTGAACATTATAAAAAGAGGTTAATCGCTACAGTTCTCGCGACGCCCCCACCGTTACACGGCGAGGGTCGAGACTACGGTGAAAACAGAAGTAGCACATCTACTTTGAGCCGAAATAGCGAAGCTATTGAGCAAAGGGGCCATAGAGCCTTTATCTCAAGCTCAGAGCGAAGGGGGTTTATACAGCAGATATTTCCTGGTGCCAAAGAAAGACGGGGGTGTCAGACCCATTTTAGATCTAAGGCAGCTGAACAAAGTGCTTGTGAAGCAAAAGTTTCTCGCGCAGATTCGCCGAGGGGGACTGGTTTATGTCAATAGATCTGAAAGACGCGTATTTTCAAATACAAATAGCGTCGCGTCACAGGCGATATTCGAGATTCGCCTTCGAGGGCCAGGCTTATCAGTATACAGTCCTCCCGTTCGGCCTGTCTCTAGCACCTCGTACATTTACAGTTTGCATGGACGCGGCGCTGGCACCCCCTGAGACTCCAAGGCGTATGAATTCTGAATTACTTGGACGATTGGCTGATTCTAGCCCAATCGCGATCAGAGCTCGTACAGCACAGGACTATATTACTCGATCACCTCAAAGTTTTAGGTCTCAGAGTCAATTGGGCGAAAAGTTCTCTGTCTCCCAGTCAGAAAATATATTTTCTGGGCACAGAACTGGACTCGCTGTCATGACAGCAAGGCTATCACCGCAGCGCAGGCTGGGTATTCTGCACATGGTGAAAACCTTCCGCCGCGTCTCCATAGTTCCGCTCAGGAAGTTTCAGAGGATGGTGGGTCTCATGGCCTCATCATCATCAGTACTACAGCTAGGCCTGCTTCGCATGCGCCCGCTGCAGTTCTGGCTGAAAGCGCGAGTGCCGCGCCGAGCATGGGTTTCCAGTCTTTGTCGCCTCAAAGTCAATCTAGAATGCCTTTCGGCTCTGAAACCATGGAGAGCGACCGACTGGTACCAGTCAGGTGTAAGCCTGGGGACTTCCTCGAGCGTGAAGGGAGTGTCCTACGGATGCATCCACCTCGGGCTGGGGAGCGTTGCTCGAGGGCAGAGCGTTCTTCGGCCAGTGGTCAGAACGAAAAGGTCTCCCACACATAAACTGTCTGGAGGTGTTGGCGGTGGACTATGCGCTGAGGCGTTTCTGTCCCCGGATAAAAGGACATCACATCTGGTGGCCTACATAAATCGCCAGGGCGGTGTCAGGTCCCAAAACCTTTACAGGTTGACGGAACGCCTCCTGGTTTGGGCCTAACACAATCTGCGCTCGCTGAGAGCAGCGCACGTGCCGGACGCCTGAATATCGGCCCAGACAGACTCTCACGGAACAACGTTCCTACAGGGGAGTGGTCTTTACACCCACAGACAGTCCAACTACTGTGGAAGACATTCGGCAGAGCAAAAGTGGACCTGTTTCCATCTCAGGAAAACGCTCATTGTCCAATGTTTTTCTCCAAGAGCAAGGACGCGCTGGCCCACGTCTGGCCCCGCCGCCCGCACTATGCTTTCCTTCCTGTTTCGCTTCTACCCCAGGTATTGGAGCGAATCAGGATAAGCGGATGCGCAGTGCTACTTGTGGCTCCGTTCTGGACAAACCAAGCTTGGTTTCCAGTCCTGACGCAGCTGACAAGCACTGCTCCGTGGCTGATACCAGTGAGGAGGGACCTCCTCTCTCAGGCCAGGTCTTGCATCCTCGCCCGGAGCTCTGGTCCCTACATGTGTGGGCCATCAACGGGTACCCGCTAACCTCCAAAGGGTGTGTTAGACACGATCAAGCAGGCTAGAGCCCCGTCTACTAGACGACTCTACTCCTCTAAATGGTCTGTGTTCTCTGGCTGGTGTTCAGCCCAGGGCGTGTCACCCCTGCAGTGTGGGGAAACGGAGGTCCTCTCCTTCCTACAAGAGCTGCTGGATAAGGGTAGGACCCCATCCACGCTCAAAGTCTATGTGGACCTTCAGTCCCCGTCTGGGGACCTTTCTACGGTATTGGATGCCATGAAGGGTGCCCCGTTTGAGCCTGTGCACTCAGTTGGCATGAAGCACTTGTCTAAGAATAGCACACTTAATCGGTGTCTAAGGAATAGACACATATGGTGTTTCTGCCTGTCTTTTGTTACAGCCCAGATTACCAATCTGTTTTAAGCATCACTCACTGACAGTTATGTCTTATGAGCTATGTGTGGACCCATCGTATATATTTATATACATATATATGTTATGAATACCTTTTGGGGCACTGTTTATAAAGGAATGATGCTATTCTAGCCTCTCTTTCCTGAAACTCTATTTGAGTTTTTTCTGGTGATCATGCACTATGTGTGCCCCCTTGGGTCTCTGGTGTCGGATCTCAGCATGCACAGCGTTTTGCACTGGGTTCCCGTAGCATCTTCGACGCAGTACGAGAGAACTCTCGTAAGAGAACGTACTCGGTTACTAACGTAACCTCGGTTCTCTCTAGAAGAGGAACGAGTACTGCGTCCCTTTGCCGTGCCTGCACTACGCTCTGGTTCGCTTCGGTGATGAAAATCGGAGTAATGCAGCCGTAGCACGGTATTTATAGGCCTAAGCCACGCCCATTCTGTCGGGTGAAGCGTCATGAAAGGCCTTGCATAGGCTGCTGCTTTTTGCTGCAGAACAGCCAATAGGCGTGCAAGCTAGTCCGCCTGTGTCTGTATGCTGCTGCAAAGCGTTTTACATTATTATCTTGAAAAAGGCGCTTGGCTCTTTTAGTGGGAGGGAAAAAAATGTGTGAAGCAGTAGGCGAACACACACACAAAACACACACACACTTAGAAAAAAGGATATATATCCACGCCGGATAGCGATGCAGGGAACGGCAGCTGAAGGTGGCGAGATGTCGACCAGCGGCTTCAGTAGAGAAGGCATGTCCTGCAGTGATGCTTCTCGACGGCTGTGGTGGCTTCCTCTCAGGATCCTGCGATATGAGAGCTTCGCTGAAGAGATGAAAATCGGAGTAATGCAGCTGTAGCACGGGTATTTATAGACCTAAGCCACGCCCATTCTGGGACTCATTGGGTGAAGCGTCATGAAAGGCCTTGCATAGGGTGCTGCTTTTGCTGCAGAACAGCCAATAGGCGCGCAAGCTAGTCCGCCTGTGTCTGTGCTGCTGCAAAGCGTTTTATATTATTACAAAATTAAGGATTCATTTTTGGCTTCAATATCTCGAGAAAGAATCTTTCCCGTAGCGTCTTCGACGCAGTATTAGTTCCTCTTCTAGAGAGAACCGAGTACGTTTGGCAATAATTCTGCAGAAGCAGTAGCCCTAATCTTGAGCTTGATGAGAGAGCCAATGGTTGTGGCGAGTCTCCTGTCAGGTAGGGCTGTGCAATTAATTAAATTTCGATTTCGACTTCGGCTCCCAACGATCACCAAAATAGTACAATCGAGTAAAAACGATTATTTTGCTATGTTCTGTTTTGAAAGAACGCTCTAATTTTGTCTTGCGTTCTGAATGACGCGTGCACGCGCACGCGCACATCCGTCCCTCCCGATGCCTTAAAACTCTCTCAGCTTGAATGTTTAAACTGATAAGACTGAAAAAGAAGTGAAAATGATCAACTTTAGTTACGATGCAATGCTGGCCCGATTGTGCAAGTGACAGTTCCGTCATGTCCCGACTCCTGAACGCGAGAGTGTGTGTCGACGGTTGCTTTGTTCAACCCATTTTGAGAGATGGAGAGAGAGAAGACGCAGTGCCGCTGAACACTCACGCGGTTTGTGAAATTGCGTCTTGGAGAAAGTTTTAAAGGGTAACTAAACCCTTGGTCAGAGCCTGACTCCACCCACTGGCGATATTTGAAAAATGCTGAGCGGGGGGGCGTGCACCTTAGACCCGCAGTGACGCAGTGATTGACAGCTGCTGTCAGACTCGCTAAGATGGAGAGTGACTGGAGTGACGCAAGTAGCTTTGCAACAGAGCGGTCATTTGAAGTCAAGGACTTTTCTCCCCCACCTGTTTATGCCCAGCAGTGCTGTTGCAACCGGCAACACTACACCTACGTACCATCCTAACCACTGTACTAAACACAGATAAAGCTAATGCTAAAAAATCTACACTATCCTAACTGATGCTATCCTATGCTACTAACTAACTATGCTTCTAACAATACTAACAACTATGCTAATTAACTACCTAGGCTACACGAAATAATCTAAATAACTATATAAATGCTATGCTAAAATACGCTATCCTGATCGTTTTCAATACTCGTAATTCCAATTTCCAACTCCTGACTCGCTACAGTGGTTTTGACGGCACCAGATGCTTACCAGCGGCTGCCAAGGGTGTGGCAGAGTACCGTCACAGAGTACCCCTACGTCACAGAGTACCCCTACGTCACAGAGTACCCCTACGTCACAGAGTACCCCTACGTCACAGAGTACCCCTACGTCACAGAGTACCCCCTACGTCACAGAGTACCCCTACGTCACAGAGTACCCCTACGTCACAGAGTACCCCTACTTCAGGAGATTCCGTTTAACCTGAAGAGGGTAGCACTCAGACGTTTTTACACCATATATTTGAAAATTAAAACACTTTATACTCAAATGTTAAAAAATTTACTCGAATCAATGAACAGCATTTATGAAGCCCCATTCTTACAGATCATTAACTAAAAAAATTTTTTTTATAGTGTTTAGTTACCCTTTAAGATTATTGATTTTATAATCTGTGTGGATTAATTTAGGCTACTCATACAATCTACATGCTAAATTGAATCCATGTTTGTGGGGGAATTTCCCGCATTATAAGTGGTAGACCTGCGGGAATTATTAAAATACTCATTGTGGGCGGCAGTGGCTCAGTGGTTCATGAAGGTTGTCTACAAACAGGAAGGTTGGTGGTTCAATCCCCGGTTCCACCTGACCAAGTGTCGAGGTGTCCATGAGCAAGACACCTAACCCCAGCTGCTCCCGACGAGCTGGATGGCGCATTGCATGGCAGACACCGCCGTC
>JARPMJ010008672.1:0-32739 GCA_033366665.1 Phoxinus dragarum | reverse complement strand
GTCTACCCTTCATATTTGACCTACTTCGGTTGGTGCATCATTGGAGTGATGGTGTGCTCTACCTCCTCATGAGCCCAGCCTGAATGAGGAGCTGGGCCAGATCCTGGCTGACGGCTGCGCTAGGAGAGCCCACCATGAAGTGAAGGATGACCTCCCAGCGCTCCATGGCGTACCGGTCGAGACTCTCTACATCCCTCGCATGGCGATCAGGACCCAGGTTGCCGCCCTCATCTGCCCACGATTTACCACTGGCAAGGATAAAAGAGAACGTGATTCCAGTCAACCTGCTGTTGCAAACACTATGACGGGTCTCAATTAAAACTGTATTCCTCACCCGCCTAGCAGTGCAATTCTCAGGTTGTCTTTAAACACAGGGTTGAGCACAAAGCCTTGGAGTCCGCCCTGAAGCTGCTGACTGTGCCAGAGCCGTAGCCCGGTTAACACAGACACACACTGATCGTGGTCTCTTGGAAAAGCAAAGACACCAACATATAAGACACTGCCATTGAAAATTTGTGGTCAGTAAAAAAATGAAGAGGACCTATAATGATTTTTTTATATTTTCAACTTTCTTCAGTGTGTAATGTTTCTGTTTGAGCATGAAAAGATCTGCAAAGTTACAAAGCACAAAGTCACTCCAAAGGGAGTTATTCAGTATATCAGTAATCACTGTTTCGGAACTCCCTGAAACGCCTCGATTGTATTCTTGAGTTTCCTTCCAAGAGCGTGCATGTTACAATATCCTTCATTTAAAAAATTCCCACCGAAGGCATATGCAAAAAAAAAAAAAGGAGCAGAGGCCTTGTTGAGTTGCGTTAGTAGTGTTGAAGCCTGTGGTAATAGTAAGGGGCGTGACAATTGAAACACGCTCGAAAGTGTTTGATCAATCACAACACACTAGTCCAGCCGACCAATCAGAGAACATTTAGCTTTTCAGAAGGGGGTTTTCATAGAGACAGAAACTAAACAGAGCATTCCTGACAGACTGAAAGAATGTAAAATATTGCTTCTTTAATGTACTTGAAAGAAGTCTCTTATGCTCACCAAACTTGCATTTATCTGATGAAAAATACAGTAAAATTGTGAAAAATGATTACAATATGAAAGAATTGATTTCTATTTGAATATATTTTAAAATGTAATTTATTCCTGGGATGGCAATGCAAATTAACAAATTTCTGCAGCCATTACTCTAGTCTGAAGTGTCACATGATCCTTCAGAAATCTAATATACTGATTTGTATTAGAATGATATAACTAACTATTGTACTTACTTTTGACTGTCTTTTTTAACCCACAGAGCAACTGCAGCCTGTGGAAGTGGGTGGTCTAAAAACAGCATTCGCATCACATAATTCTTTCCCAAAGCTGGAAGTTCCCTGTATGGAAAAAGATATGTATAGAATGAGCCAATCAGCATTACTCATTGAGATTTTGTATTATATCAGGACCATAATCACCACAGGCATTGAAGGGGACATTTAATTTGTAAATAGTTTAAATTTATTACTTCATAATCATAACTACAATAAACCTGTAACTTCTGCCATTCGGATTTCTTTTTCGGTATTCCCTTAAATCCCATTTAATCCTTTAATTATTTTATTCCTTTAAATAAAAAACAACAACTCAATACCCCCACCCACACACGAAAAGAAAAAAAAAGATTACGCCTCGTATTATATAATGGGCTCAGAAAAGTATTTGACCAATTATGCCACATACAAATTTTGTAAATGTTATTAGATTAGATATAAAAAAACAAAGTGGCACCTGAAAATAATACTAGATGTTAGAACTGTTGTGTTATAATTAAAAACGGTCAAAGACTTCTTTGTAAGAAATGTTGTGGCTTGAATAGTAAAAAAAAAAGTTTAAATGTCACTTGCATTGTCACTCCATTTGTATTAATCATCTAATCAAATAACATTCATACATGTCAATACGCATGTATATTTAAACAGTAAAGCAAGATGGACCTGAATACAGCCAGGCAATGTTGCAGGGTGATTGTAGAGCCTGTCAAGGACCTCAGGGCTCAATTCCTTTAGATACTCATGCAAGTTCTTGCACTGTAGCTGGACGCGAAACTTCATCTGTAAACAGGCAGACAGATGAATAAGAAGATTACTTTTTAATGTAATAAAAAATAATTATGACTGTTAAATACCGCGTCATACTGTTAATATATATGTTAAGACATTTTTTTTGCACATAGGAACCTAGACTGAGGCGTTCAATGAATACAACTTAAACCAAATGCATTTTAAAAACTGAAGTCAACATCACCAAATACCGTGAAGACAACATAAACTGAATCCTTGAGACTTTTGTCCTACCGTTAATGAATAGAGAAAAACGTTCTAAAAAAAAATATATATATAATATATACCGAAGTCATTTTCGCTTTAAACATATATTTAATATATAGTCAGTGGGCTTACCTTGTTTCACATGTGTCAATAAGCACAATGCAGTGCATTAACTTATGTGGATCATTTCATTTCTTCACAAGCGTTCAGTGTGGATACCCGCATGAAGCCATGTTGAATGATCACGTGATCGCCGAAACGGACAGTCTGATTGGTTGACGTGCCATGCCTGGGAGACTTTTCGGTAAAATGTAGTTTTGTGTAAACTTTAATATAAAAATAGGGATTTATATTCGGTGTTTTTGTGCATGACTCTTTTTTTATGATTATAAATGTGAACTATAATATAAATTCCTGCAAAAAAGGACTCACACATTTTTTTTACATTTTTTTTTATTAATTAACATTGTGGACAAATAAAAACATTTTTAATATTTAATACTATTTAAATTCGGGCAACCAATAACTGTAAAAGACAACATCAGCAGCAAAGGTAATTTTCTCATGAATCCTCCTTTTCTTGGTACCTGTAACAGAAAAAATAAAAAAGGATTATATTTTTATTGTCAGTAGGCTACACTGACAGATTTAACTGATGGCAATTATAATCACTTAAAACAATGTATAAACAGCATTAAGGACAACCTGGTACCAGTATAAATGGTTTCATTTAAAAATTATCGCTAAAAGTGCTTAAAGGGATTGATCACCCAAAAATAAAAAATCAGTCATCATTTACTCACCCTCATGTTATTTCAAACCTGTATGAGTTTCATTCTTCTGTTGAACACAAAACAAGATATTTTGAAAAATGTTGGCAACCAAACAGTTGATGGTAGCCCTTCCATAGTATTTTTCTTCCTACTACGGAAGTAAATGGGTGCCGTCAACTGTCTGGTTACTGACACTCTTCAAAATATCTTCTTTTGAGTTCAGCAGAAGAAAGAAACTCATACAGATTTGGAACAACTTGTGGGCGAGTAAATGATGACATAACTTTCATTTTTGGGTGAACTATCCCTTTAAGAGTGAATAATTACCTGCAGTGTATACATGTGAAGAAGACTGTCTGCCCTTCATCTGCTGATCTCATCTGTCTTGTATGATACACCATTCCCTCTTTATTACAGCGAGAACATCTCCTGTCAATCTGATGAAATGTTTGCAGAAAATGAGAAACAGGTGAGAATGTTTATTGGGTGACATTACAAATAGAACTAATAGTTTTAAAGAATTAATTATTGTATTTTAAAAATAACTTACCACTGGCCCCTTTAATTCAGCATCTTCCACACTGTCACTAGCAATGGAGCTCTGATCCAAAGGATTAAACACCACCGACGACTTAATAACTTGACCTGTGAATTCTGAGAGAATACAGCTACAGCTAAATCATTTATTTATTTCATAAATCTTTTTTTTACTTTTAGTGTTGCAAGATCATGCATCATGTTTTCATACAAATCAATGTATTGATTTAATCTATTTTATTTGAATAAAATGTATTTAGTTAAATATTATTATAATTATTTATTTTATAGTTTTTCTCTGAACTTTCCCCTCGGGGTCTTTTTCCTAGGGGTCACCAAATAACAGTTTGAAAACCCCTGCCATAAATTACATTTTATGACATTAAAAAGATCTCTCTTACCTTGAACAGATATTTCAAAAGAGCATCGAGGGCAGGTAATAGTATTTTCCCTGCCAGGCACTGGGAGAATGTTTCCACATTCAGGGCAAAAGTCGAGGTCACCTTTAAAACATGACATTGCTGGAAAAAAAATAATTACATAGATTTATTTTACACACCACATCCACAGCGTTCAAAACAGTTAGGTCTTCTGTAGCTAACACATAAGTAACAAACGTGTCACGCGTGTATCCACAAATAGAACTTACTTATCAAAGTTAGAATACAAGTGTTGCGGTATCTACTCTAGTTTTAATAACAATAACACGATTTCTTCGCTAAAAACCGAAATGTCTCTTCTCAAGGCAGTTCATGCAGTTCCACATGTTGGGTCCTTCATTCAAACACTCTATTCGTCGCTTGTTAATGACGTTGTCATCGTATCCAGCAGCAGGTGTAGTGAAATCCAACTGCTTCATACAGCATTTCGAGGTAACTGCGATTATTTCATGAAAAATAAAAATAACACTCAACACGGGAGGTGATAATAGCCTTTATATTCCGTTAGAAAACACAAAGGAATGTTTTGTCATAGTGTATGATCTGTCGCGTTGCATATCTTGGGCTAACGTTAAATGGATAAGCTAACGTTACCGCTAACGTAACGTTATATGTTTAATTTTCCTTCGGTTTCACAGACAATTCCCAAACTAAAATGCATTATTGAGCTGTTTTAACTGAAATAAAGTCAGTGTATTGTAAGATGCACACACACACAGTAATGTGTTTTTCTAAGGCAGGTTTATAAAAGCTACTTAAATGTCCTAATGTTAATCTTCTAAACCCTGTCTGTGAAACCCCGAAACCAGGCGATAGTTTAGTTTAAAGCGACCTGTCCCCTTACATGCATATTAATTAACATAAAACAACAGCTTTAAATAAATTGTAATTGTAATATCTGATAATTTGATTTGATTGTTTAATAGCTGTCTTAATTAAGAGTTGTTTAAGCTATGAGTCTGTATATGTTATCAAATCGAATAAAATAACACAGACGCATTTCTAATTCTAATATAATTTATGATCATGTTATGATTATAAATATGTTATCTAATAAATATCATATAGTATTTAATTTTATTTAGAATTGATATTGTTATTCACAACTTATAAACACAGACGCACATAAAACGTCAATGGTTTCAAATATGCACACACACTTAAAATAGCAGCAGATAATAGTATATATAACAATGATTTACAGGAAGAGGCTGTTACTCCAGCATATTTCATCATATTTTTGCATTTACCATTGTTTTATTCCTATCTCTCTGCAAGATGACGGAGAACGACGTTGAGAATGAGCTGTTAGACTATGAGGAGGATGAAGTTGATGGCGGTGTTACTGGGGATACAGGGCTTGGACACACCGACAGTGTCATATCCATCAGGAAAGAAGGGGTCAAAGGGTCATATGTGTCCATCCATTCCTCAGGATTCAGGGATTTCCTTCTCAAACCAGAACTCCTGAGAGCTATAGTAGACTGTGGCTTTGAGCATCCATCTGAGGGTGAGCAATTCTACATGTGCTCATATAAGGTCCTTTGATATCAGTTTAAGTTTAGTATGAATATATTTGTGTTTTTCCTCTTTCAGTTCAGCATGAATGCATTCCTCAGGCGATCTTGGGGATGGACGTATTATGTCAGGCCAAGTCTGGAATGGGGAAGACGGCTGTCTTTGTGTTGGCCACTCTTCAGCAGCTGGAGCCAGTGACCGGTCAGGTAACGGCTCTCTTTTAAAAGGCTCTGAAAACAAAGAACTAAGACCTAAATAAAATGTGCGTTACGTGTCGTTCAGTTTGGGGTTGACTTGACCAGTAATTCCTCTCACCCAGGTATCAGTGTTGGTGATGTGTCATACTCGAGAGCTGGCGTTCCAGATCAGCAAAGAGTATGAGCGCTTCTCCAAATACATGCCTAGTGTCAAGGTAGGAAGATGTTCTATTTGAACCCTTTTCATATTTACACTTCAAGGTAAAGCTTTAATACTGTACCTGTTTTAGAATTACTCATTTTGATATATAGCAATTGCAAACACTTACTATAAAAATCTGATGAATTTCATTATTCAGCACAAGTTTTTGGAACAACCTAAATCATTACATGATTAGGTTAGAAATCTTTATTAATCCCCTTGAGGGGAAACTCATTTGCCACCATTACACATCACAAACAGCACAAGCAATTAAACATTACAGCACAATCAATCCATACAATAATTACACAGCTTCATTACAGGGTCCCCGCGGATCCTTAAAAAGTATTAAAAGGTCTTAAATTCGATATTTAAAATTTAAGGCCTTAAAAAGTCTTAGTCTTATTTTTACTTATGAAAAGTCTTATTTTTACCTATGAAAGGTCTTAAATTTTAGATGACACTTTGACGACGTATCTAAATGCTTTCCAAATGAAAACTATCTAATTAGCGTACGTATTATTTTTATTATTCTATCTTTGTGGATTTGCTTGTTCACGTGACAATTCGCGTAATTTACGGCAGCGTAATAGCCTGCGTCTGTCTCCTGCACGCGAGAGGAGAGGATAAGAGAACGAGTAAATGTCAGTTCAATAGTAAGTTCATTCTTTGTGCTTAGGATTGTCTATGAACTAAGATGATATTGTAATCATTGTTTTAACTAACGTTACGTACGAGGCACCGCGAGTTCGAGCTGACATCGCGTTTGTCTCTCATGCTTGCTTTCACTGCGTGATGTGTCAGTGCAGTTATAGGTATGTCCCCAAATTAGTTTTTGTCTTATTATATTTATATTATATTAGAATATCTCGAGCAAGAGTGCCGTTTTCCTGTGCTCAATTGCAAATGTGCTATTTATTTTATACAACAGTTAAATTAACAATAAAGTTAACATTGTGTGTTACTTTTTATATTGTCAATATTGTTTGTTTCCCCCTTTATTTCGCCGACGAGAATTTTATAATGAAACTGTAGTCCAACAGACAGCGATTCTTTTTTTAAAAACTGAAATCCGCGTTTTGAACGAATCATTTGATTCAATGAATGAATCGGCCGTTTGAACAAATCGGTTGAATAAATCTCCAACAACTCGCTTATTAAGACAGTGACTTACTGCCACCTACTGGCGGGTTTAGTTGCATAATTAAACTACCCTTTAATTAAAATGTTAAAATTCTGTGTCACCTCTGCACTGCAAGGATGGTTTTTAATTAAATTATTTAATTTGACAGTGGTACGGTCTTATTCTAATAGAATTTAATTTGAATGTTAGAATTTGACATAAAAGGTGATGCATACCTCTAAATACGTTTAGAAATAATTTCCATATTTAGGTGAAAATGCCCCTGGAAATCAATTTAAGGTGGCAAATATTGCCCCTTAATAATTTTTTTTATTTCAGTCACTACTGTGAACTGACCACTGCATAGATAGAATATGTTAAATATGAATATCTTTGTAAGTCTGCTGTCAACAACAGGCCTAAACCAGCCATGGTACCAGTACAAAATCAGTAAAATATCATCTGATTATTATCAACAAAACTTTGAAAATATCGAGATATATTTTTGTTAATATTGCAAACCCCTAATGTACGGTATTAACTTTTATTTCTTCAGGTCTTAAAAAGGTCTTAAAAAGCCTTAAATTTGACTTTAAAAAATGTGCAGATACCCTGCATTAAAAAACCTCACTGCAGCAGGAATAAAATACCTTCTAAATCGCTCAGTAGAACACTGAGGCATCCCTAATCTTTCAATAAATTAACTTTTAGGTCCACCAAAAGTACTATAAAGTGGATAACCTTCATAAGTCAAAATTATTTTTAATTTTGCCCTTGTTCTCTTTTCCACCGAGACCTCAAGTGAATCTGAAGTAAAAACCAATAACCGAACCTTGTCATCCATAGTATAACTACCTCCTCAACAAAGCACTGCATAAAACAAAACACTGGCCAGGATTACCCGATAAAAGACACGAAGAAGCTTTCTACTAATGCCAAAAGAACTCATGATTCTTATTCTTGATTGTGCCTTCTTGAACACAACCTCACTGTTCTTCTTCCAGTTTAATTTACTGTCCAAATGGACACCAAGATATTTATAAAACTATCTCTATCTTTTAAAATCAATTATCAACTCTTTGGTCTTCTCAACAGTCAATTTTAAAACTTTTTCATCACACCATTAATGTAGACAACTGATTTCTACCTTATATGCAGAATGCATATCTCAACCAATTTGACATATTTATCTGAAAAAGAGGCTTTCCAACAGGTTTTATCATAGTTTTTGTAATACCGTACCTCACAGCACATCCAATACAAGTCAATGGAGTTGGACAAAAACCACGATAAAAACTGTTGGAAAGAATCTTTTGCAGCGATTTTTGTGTGAGCATATCAGTGCACTCCCCAGACCACTCGGTGAGTATCACGTCTTTGTAAATGAAAGTTTAATGTGTTTTAGGAAGGATTGTTCCAGTGCACCTATGCAGCCATTATGGAGGTGGGGCAGTGTTAGCCTGGCTCCGCCCTCCTACGTACTTCCGCTCAATTTTCATTTTCCTTCAGTACTAGGTCTGGGATTGTGGTGTATTCTTTGGTTTTCTGAAATCAAAATTTCACCGGTCCAATCAGCGAACGATGACGTTGATGTCGTGTGTTAGTTTGAGTTGTAGTTTAGTAATGGCAGCGGAGAAAGATGCGAGCGATCACTGATCACTACACAGCATTTGCGGCACATCCGAACCGAGCGCAGCAGCGTATTGTTAATGATTAGACCCAGCTTCGACAGTTGACTGAATACATTCCTGAATCACTGTCCTTAGTGTCAAACATAGGCGTCGATTTCGGTGGCTGGGGACGCGTACCCACCAGGTTTCGTCATGAGTCATTTTGTACCCACCTCTTTTATTTTTACCTCGAGCTCAATTTAGTCGTTCTGCTGCTGCGCTGGGTACACGCTTCTCTGTTCATAACACTGCAACAGCTGTAACATTGGGATACGTTTGGGGGAGGGGTGGTTGGGCACGCGGCATCAACCCAGGTGGGGACTCAACCCACAGCCGCTCCGCTGCCCTGCTGAAAATGTGAAGTAGAAACGCTTAATAAATTTGGATCAGCTTTAATGCACTTATCAAAATAATAAAACCACATAATTATCAAAAGTTTCAAAAACAAAACAAAATTCAAAATGCATCATTTAACTTCCAGTCTGTAAAGAAGTGTAAAATTATGTTCAAATACTTATTTTCATTTTAAAAATATTTACATATACACTAGATAAATAATTTCTGTTTGGATGTAGTAAAACACCCTCAGATGTAGCAGAAAACATCTGTCATTTTCTTCTGTCACTGGCCATAATTCTAACCTTGAAATCAGGATTAGGTATAAAATAATGTCATGCATATGAAAACCGTCTGAAAAAATTAACAAATAGTTCTAACCTGCCTCAGAGGAAGATGGGAATCATGTCTTTGTGGCAGTTTTTCTGGTGATTAAGGGATAATACAAGACTTCTTCACCTTATAAATGGTTGTCGAAAGCAAAACATTTATGAAATTCACATATTTTTTAAGAAATTGTAGAGCAAAATAACCACTATTTTTGAAATCAGAAACCCAAATATTATAAGAAACAAGTATTGGATTTCATTCAGCAAATATGATACAGGGCAGCGATTTATTAATTACATTTTGAAAAATAGATTAATCTGTTATTTATATATTGATGTGTGACTTAATGGTGGAAATTAAATGTTTTTCCATTGTAAAAGATATGTTATTAAACATAATTTTTAATAGCCATTTCAAATATATTAATATCATCATCTAATATGTATGGGTAATTCATACTGATAAATAAAATGTATTAATAAAACCTATACCTATTACAGTTATTTTTATATACACTTACCCTTATTGTTTGCCACATCACCGTAAATTCAGGAGTTTAATTTCAAAGACAAACTTTTCTCAAATGCGTTTGCTTACGCTGTCTCTCTCCCCCAGGTGGCAGTGTTCTTTGGTGGTTTATCTATAAAGAAGGATGAAGAGGTGCTGAAGAAAGAGAGCCCTCATGTGGTGGTGGGAACTCCTGGACGTATTTTAGCTCTGTCTCGCAACAAGAGTCTCAACCTGCGACACATCAAGCACTTCATCCTGGATGAATGCGACAAGATGCTGGAGCAACTTGGTGAGCAATCTCTTTTTGAGACTATGGATGTGTTCAGAATAGAATTTACTTGAGTAGTGTGCAGTTCACTGTGCACTGCCTACTTTTCTTTAAAGGGATACTTCACCCAAAAATGTAAACGTTGTCATCATTTACTCGCCCTCAAGTTGTTCCAAACCTGTATGAATTTCTTTCTGAATTAAAATTTTTGGGTGAACTATCCTTTTAAAAGCAGTAAGTGAAACAGTAGGCATTATTCCACGATAATCAGTATTATGCTAGATTGCTGTCACATGACCTCTCTGCAGTTGTATGAAAAAGTTTGTAGTTTTAATTAAAATTGCAAGTAATAAACAAATAATCACACTAAAACATAAGCTCAAATACACTGCATTGTGGGATATAATATTCTGTTCAGTGTTATTTGTTGTGTACTGCACATTACCCTATTTTTGAAAGATTTCTGTGCGCACACTTCATATTGACACTGTATAGTTCAGAAACTGTACGAGTACCATGCTGATAATTCCAACATGATATTCAATAATTGGTTTTTAATAATATAAATGCATTTTTCTTTCACTGTCCCCTGCAGACATGCGGCGGGATGTCCAGGAAATCTTTCGTATGACGCCTCACGAGAAGCAAGTCATGATGTTCAGTGCTACCCTGAGTAAAGAGATCCGTCCCATCTGCAGAAAGTTCATGCAAGATGTAATTAAGCCTCTCCTACTTCTACCATGCCAACAGCTCCTTCCCTTCACAAGACCACCTCATATACACCTGAAAGAGATCCATTTACGGCCTCCCTGAGACATCGTAACGCTAAATGCCCCTCTCTACTGCCCGTTTGATAATCACAGACTGTTAACTAATAGAGGCACAGCGAAAAAGATGTTAAGTCCTTAATCCCCGCCTCAGCTGGCAACGCTGCGTCGGCATTTGGCAAACGCGGTCACCCGTCCGTTTGGCCAACAGATATTGCACCATTCATCAGGCTCAATCCTCTGTAAATTGAAACAGGTCCTTTAACAACCTTTGCTAAAGTCACAAAGAGTCCATTTAATACATTTTAAACAGAATAAAAGGATGTCTTTAAGGGAAGGATGTAGTGTATCTTCAAATACACGTAAGGGTCATAAATCAAAGCATATAAACACATCTTTAAATATCATTTAGGGACTTTGAGTTAATAATGGAACAAAAGACCCAACTCTTACAAAATCCCTCATATTAAAATAATACTTCACTCTCACTATCTATTTATCAAGACAAATTGCTTTAGTTCCTGCTTGACTGTAATTCCAGCCTGGAGAATTGTCCTCAAATAACCTTTAATTAAAAGAAGCACTTGTTGGAGCTTCATAAATTCTGTTGCCAGCTGCCAGGCACTCTCACGGGGCACGGAACTAAAACCGATAAAGTATCGGCCTAACAAAGCAAGCCAGCTGCTAAAAACTACATTAGATTCACGACAAAGTGGCACTCCAGGGCTGCAATTAATTACTCTTTAACAAAGCAGACAGCATAATGAAATCATCTGAGGAATAAAGCTAACAAAAAGATTCAGTCATTGGTGGCATAAATGAGTTCAGGTGGACCAGCCAATGATGGAACAGCTCTTCATCAATCCAGCTGACAGTCTGTGATTAGCACGGATCCTCATCTGCCCCAAAGAAAAAACGGTCTGTCTCTAAGTTAAAATGAAGGCAATAAAACTGGCCCGAAACGGAGAAGAAAGCATGCGCGGGTGTGAGGGACAAGACAAGAGAGAGAAAGGGAGGATTAAGCTGCGGAAGACTGGAACGAGAGGGATGAGATGATGAAGAAACTTAGAGAAGAGAGGAGATATGCGCGGGTGAAGATAGACACACTTGAAGAACCGTTAGGTGGCAAAGAGCAACTGAAAGCCGTGACTCAAACAGAAACAATAAATAGTCAAATACAACTTTGACCACCTATTAAAAAAATCTGAATGGCTTGTGAACAAATTCCTGTTGCACCATAATATACTATAAAATAATGACTCTCAAAACTGATTCAAACATGCACTCATTTAGTGAGAGTGACTATGCACATTTAGATGCAGCCTAATGGAATCCAATCTATTTGAGGTCAACTTTATTAGGTTGAAGACAATATAGTAAAATGAGCTTTAGACAGACCAGTTCAGCAGCAAAAAGAGGATTGATTGACAGGAAGTGAAGATAGATTTGCCTTAACATCTCTAAGGTAAGTGCAAAGATGTGTGTTAGACACTACTAAAGGTGGAGTATAGTGCTTTTGTTAAGGGCCCAATAATGATAGAAAAGAATTGTCAACTCAGTAACTTTTACTTGGCCACCACTATTTGTTATTCTTCCCATAACCCTTGTATAAGTGGCCCAGATCCTAAAACATGTGTCCCACCTGCACAGATATATATTTCTGTATATTTAATTAAGCAATCCGGTGGATGAATTTGGCCTTCTGAATTTTTTTTTTTAACATCCCACTGCTAAATGTTACATAGTGTTGCAGTAACAATGTTAGGTGGTGTATGAGTGTTTAAAGTTAACATGAAATGGCATTTATAACTTGTAATTGACAATTTCCGACTGAAACAAGAACATAAATACGGGGGAAATGGTGGGGTAGGACTTGATAGGATGGTAAAAAGTGGACAGACTATACTGGGATGAACTTTGCAATCAACTGAAACACCACCAGAACATGCTTAAAGGGATAGTTCACCAAAAAAAGAAAATTCTGTCATAATTTATGCACTCTCAAGTTGTTCCAAACCTGTATGAATTTCTTTCTTCTGCTGAACACAAAAGAAGATATCTTAAAGAATATGATATCTTGAAGAATATGAACAGTTGACTTCTATGAAAGTCAGTGAGGCCCATCAGCTGTTTGGTTACCCATATTCTTCGAAATATCTTTTGTGTGTGTGTGTGTGTGTCTGTGTTCAGCAGAAGAAAGAAATCATTTTCATGTTTGGGTGAACTATTCTTTTAAGACTAGTAGTATGGTTGCTAAATGTTGAAATTTTCCCATTGTAATGCATCTTTTTTCAAATCTGTTAATTATCACCTTAACTTATACACTGAAGGGCTGCATTACCAGTAGCCTAAAATAATATATTACAAAAGTCAGCTATTCATGTTTTTTAAATATTACGCAGAGACTTTAGTCCAACTGAAATTGTGGTTCGGAACCTAGATAATGTGATTGTAGATCGGTTTCATCTAGCATGCACACGTTATTCATACTACAGTTGGCTTCATACTTATGCCTTATTTAGACTTTCCATCCAAATCCAATGTTTGTGTATATCTGACTGGAATCCGATTATAATTAGCTAGTGTGAACGGCAAACAATCACATGAAATGCGATTTTTACAAATCCGTTTCTAGCTATATTCATATGTGGTTTGAAGTCCTATTAAAAATAATTGGATTTGGACTGACAGTGTGAAAATAGCCTTTGATCAGGTTCCAATCGGATACACAAATAATCGGATTTGGACTGACAGTGTGAACATAGCCTTAATGACTCAATATCTGTTTGGTTATTTTTAAAATCGCAATAAACCAAGTAGTAGTAGATGTTTTGTATTGTATTGTGATGCACATTGGAGTAAAACATCAAAACAAAAAAAATGTAGGCTGAGGATATCTATGCATTGTTTTTTTGATTGGATCTGCTTTCATCCAATCAAAAAAGTCCTATATTTTAATTAGAATTTTGTTTATAGAATAGATTTTTTTTTCAATGATAAGGTCAAAAATAATGAAACTCATGCACGGATAAAACATTCATAAAATACATGATACATAAGATACATGATGAATCAACCACATTAAGAACAGGAATGTGTATTTGGAAAGCAAATAGGGTCAGTTTTGATTTCATGTTGACTTTATACTACTTAAAACTCCTTACAACATATAATTTCATGTCATTTCCAAACTGCACATTGATTGGTAGTTTTACTCTGTGTTTCTCAAAAGATCTGTAGTTTTTTTAAAGTTTTTTTTAGAAATTGCCCAGATATGATTTTTAGGCTTGAAATTGGTAGCTAAATATAGTCTAGGTCAGCAGGGTAGCATTTATCAACGTGTTTGAGAGTGTGTGTGTGTTGCGTCCTCATTGGCTTGGGATGGGAGGGGAGGGTGAATCTAACCCCCATCCCTTCTCTTCCTTCCCTTTCTCCTGCTGTTTCATAACTCTCTCCTTTCTAACACCATGTTCTCCTTCTCATTGTCGTCCCCTCCCCCACCACTGTCCTTTGCTAAAATCTTTATTCCTCTTTTGTCCTTGTTTTTCGTTGTGTTCTGGTGTCTTTCTTTCCCTGTCCACATCGACACCCATTCCACCCATGCCGTCACTTTGTCATAAAAACCACTTCCTCTTTCACACCCTTGTAACACTATGATCTGCACCACCCACGTCTTGTCAACTTTCCTGTATGTGTCTTCACACAATCTTAACCCCCTGAACCTGCACACTCCTCTCCCACCCCTCCTCACCTTCCCCCTGCTTCCACTGGTTGTCCTAGCCGATGGAAATTTTTGTGGACGATGAGACCAAGCTGACGCTTCACGGCCTCCAGCAGTACTACGTCAAGCTGAAGGACAACGAGAAGAACAGGAAGCTCTTTGACCTCTTGGATGTGTTGGAGTTCAACCAGGTATCTCGAGAGTCCACCAGGACACACACAAAAGTCAAGATCCCTAGCACTGTTTATTCCATTCAAATTTCAAATCGAGAGCGACTCAAAAGAGACCAGGGTTAATCGCTAAAGTTTGCAAATCTATTCAAACCAAAATTTTCCACTGTCTAATAAACGTTTGCATATCTGAAAGTGACACGCACTCTGGTCGTTCACTGGATGTAATGCAAAATACAATTCATCTCATTTGAATACAAGTTTAGTTAATACAACTTAAATGCAAACTGCAACCCTCTGGAATGGAACCATTGAAGTAAACTTGTGTGAGGATAAAAGACAGTGGTGTTCAAAACTACATTGAAAATGTTGGATTTAACATTTTAAACCTAGAAATAACATGATTTTATGCAATTTATTTAGATATAGTTTGGGGTCTATAATATGTTTTAATGTTTTTTAAAGTCTAATGCTCATTAAGGCTGCATTTATATAATTACATATTATTAAAAATTAAAAATACTGTTTTCTATTTGAATACATTCAAAAATGTAACTTATTCCATGTTTCCTTTTGAGGAAACCATGATTTTCAGGATTCTTTGGTGAATAGAAAGTTCAAAAGAACAGCATTTATTTGAAATATAAATCGTTTGTGACATTAAAAGAGTTGTTACTGTCATGTTTTATAAACTGAGTTATACATTTAGGCCTATAGATTCACTGTCCACTATTACTTTCTATATTTATAAGGACAATATTAATAGCTCTGTTTATTTGGATTGCTGGTTGCTGGATGACAATGGGGTTTTTGTGAGCTAAAAGATTAACCTATGCTTTGAAAAAGTCAATGGGTGAATTTGTACACATGGTTCCAAGTGGTCCATTAAAATTTGTTTTCATTTTAATAAGAAAATTGGTTGGTACGGTGTTACAGCTGCTTAGTATTGCAGGTGGTGATCTTCGTTAAATCAGTGCAGCGTTGTATCGCTCTTGCTCAGTTGCTGGTGGAGCAAAATTTCCCTGCCATCGCCATTCATAGAGCAATGCCTCAAGATGAAAGGTAGAAAACATTCACACATTATGCACTTTCATGTTATAGTTAAGATGGTAGGATTTTTGGGGGCTCATATCACATCTGAGTCTCTGATTATTATCCCAGATTAGCTCGATATCAGCAATTTAAGGATTTCCAGAGACGAATCCTGGTGGCCACAAACCTGTTTGGCCGAGGTATGGACATCGAAAGAGTCAACATTGCGTTCAACTACGACATGCCTGAAGATTCGGACACATACCTGCATAGGGTCGGTTCAGTTCATGTGACAATGGCTTATGTCAAACAAAGGTATGGGTAAATGGATTCACCTGAACAGCTTTAACTTTTCTCATTCCTTCAGGTTGCGAGAGCCGGCAGGTTTGGAACGAAAGGTCTGGCCATCACCTTTGTGTCAGATGAGACTGACGCACGCACTTTGAACGATGTTCAGGACAGGTTTGAGGTGAACATCAGCGAACTTCCAGAGGAGATTGACATCTCGTCGTACAGTGAGTGTTAATATTCCATCTTTACAGGCTGGTTTTAAAGGGTTAATTCACAAAAACATAGAATTCTCTTATGTTTTATTCACCCTCATTTAAAAAAACACAGTAATTCTGTGAACCACAAAAGAAGATAACAAGATGATGTTAATTCTAGGTTGCTCTTTTGCATATAAAGAAAGTGAATTGAAAGTGGGATTTTAATGGAATATTTTGAAATTGTCCAAATTTATTTGTAATGTAAAAAGGTTAAGAAAAGAAAATAAGAAAAGTCAAATGTTTTTTGAATTTGTGCAGTCATGAGCACTTACGTGATTTTCTCCTTGTGCATCTATTTCTCCTAGTTGAACAAACACGATAAAGATGACAACACATCAGGCAGCAGATTCTTCAGAGGATGCATGGCATTGTAGCATTTGGTAGCATATGATAGTTTTTATTTCATATCGACTGTTATGGTGTTAGTGTATACTATATAAACAGCTCATATCTCAGTGTTAAACTAAATGTGGTGGGTTTCTTAATTCCTCCTCAGTAGTTCAGTTCTGTTTTTGCTTGTTAAAAGGGGAATTTTTTTTAAACATTATTTATTTTTCCTCTCAATATGAATAATTTCCCGTTTGCCTTATTCAGTTTTAGTTATTTATAATGGGGAGGCATTTTTTTGTTTCGGTGTGAGGAGTTTTCATCATTGGATTATAATGGACCATACAGTTGATTGCATTTATGTAAAATAGTTTGAAAGTTATTAAACATTAGCAGTATATCCTGAATACTTGTTACCAGTAAAGTTGGTATAAATGGAATATATTCAGTGTTCGTTCGATTGCCAGACAAACGGCCACTTTGTTTAAACTATCAATGCTTGTTAAACCAAATAAACCATGTTTGTTTAATTTAGACACTTCGTTTTTCAATTATTTAAACATTTCTGTTTTCACACTTGGTTCATTTCATATCTCAAAGCACTCTCAAATTTCCCTTGTTCGTGTGATGTCATTTGTCATCAGCACAGTCCACTTATGTCCTTGCACACCAGCCAGTTTGCTTTGTGTTCGCACACAGGAGTGTGTATGCATGTGATTTGAATGCTTGAAAAACGGGCCACTAGAATGCATCTGTCCATGCTCACGGTCAAAAGAATAAACTTTGAAAAGCCTAGGCGCTCAACTGTTGGCGAGATGGACTACTAGAACATGGAACATTAAGGGCCATAACAAAATACACCTGGGCCCAGTTGTTCAAACATTTAAATCTGGATCAGAATTATCCAGATTTGGAAATCACATGATTAGGTAATCCATCTTTTGTGCTGGTTTTTCAAAGCAAAATAGGATTGGATCAACCTGATCCAGATTCATAATTTTTCAGATGACCAAATCTGGATTACATTTCACAATGTAGGTTACTAGCTATTATGCTATGTTAACAACAAACAAACATCCCCTTCCATTTTTAATTTCCTTTAAACAGTCAGACCCCTTACGGAGACACTAAAGGGACAAAATAAAATGGGAGAAAACATTTATATTTGAAAGTGAATGCAAAGTTTCTTGTGTAACGCAGAACATTTGCAGGTGAACGCAAAATAATTCAAATTAATTTCCTCCCATCACCATGTCCCTTTAGAGTTTCCGTAGCCCCTCATGTAACCCACAACAAAAACAAACTAATATACACGCAATAAGGGATGCAATTGTTAGAAACTGCTTTCAACTGTTTCATCTCTGATGAATGTGCCATTGTAGTTCATAGTGTTTAAAAAAAACACTTAAAATTAAATGTATTATTTTTGTTTGATAATGACTGCTGTTTGGGGGATTATTTTATGGCGCCAACATTTTTTACTTTACTGTACTGAAAGTCTTAAATATTTAAACTAATCAATAGCATAATAAAAACAAATAATGCGTGTATATATTACACGATACAAATGTTGTATTTTTTGACCAGTTATAAAGTTATTACATTTTTGTTCCTGAATTTTTTGGGGGGATCAAAGGTATCCCAATCTTACTGAAAAGTTTTGAATACAAAGTAAAGATTTGATCCAGAATAAAACCAAGATTGGATTTTGTGATCTAATCAGATTTCTTTTGAACAACCCATTTTCAAGATTTGACCCAATAGGCCCTATGCACCGCTGCACTACTTCCTGAACTTGTACAGGCATCTTTGTTTCCTGTCTGCCAGGATTGGCCAAACTGATTAATCCAGGTGTGTCTGATTATTGTTGTTGGTCAGACACACCTGGATTAATCAGTTTGGCCAATCCTGGCAGACAGGAAATAAAGGAGCCTGCACAAGTTCAGGAAGTAGTGCAGCGGTGCATAGGGCCTATCCGATAGCCGAAATCCGATAGTAGAAATACAGCCGTTTATTGTTCGTTATCTTAGGTCCATTAAATAATGCTTACAGATTAACTTTTGATTTGAAAAATTTATTTACTGTAACTAAAATTAATAAATGTTTTAGAATGACTTTCTTTTTTAATGTTAATTAATGGAACCTTAAGGTGTTAGTGATAAAATGAATAAAAATGTATTAAATTCATAGCGATCAATTTTTTACATGGATGGAGAATATGAAATGGTTAGAGTTGTTGTGCAATTTGATGCACATGAGTTGGATGTCCATCAACTGAACTTGTCATCACCGCATCGTGCGTTTTCAGACAATTTTGTTTGCAGATTTGAGACCAGCTGCTTATTGTCCTTTTCTGAGGTAAGAATTGTAAAAACTGTTCCCAGATTGGCATTTTCCCTTTTCCACCAACAGAGTGGCTTGAAAAAGGTCTGACATCAGCTCTTTGAAATAGTTGTGTAAGACTGGAGAAACTGGTTGGAGAGATAGACTGGTCTACGAAACAAAGAACCTTGCTGGAAATTAACATCTGACCTCCCCCATACAGTTTCACTCCCTCTCACGCCTAAAGACTCACACAAGAATATATATGTGGTTTAATATGAATGATTATTATGTTTAGTATAATTTAAAATGTCTCATTTCCAACTTAGTTAAACAAAAAGAAATAAGGTTTTGAGAAGTTCAGAGAAACTGACACACAAAGGAAGGTTGTCTCTAGACAAATGTTCTCCTACCCCCAAAAGGTGTCAACTCTGAATGTAAATTCCCATTGTTAGCATGTGAAAGAGGTTTTGGCTATTTAATGGAATGCGGCAGAGGAATCGGGGCGCTTTCTGTATCTAGACTGGCCCGTGATGGCTGTGAGTGACCGAGACTTCCAGCCTCATGTATTTGTATCAGGTTGGGTTCGCATCTCTTCTTTTTATTCATGTTTTATATTGATTATCTTTGAATTGATTATACAATTGACCTGATACCTGATTTAATAAATTGTTACATTTGATTATTCAAACTGATTTTGACCTTGTTCATTTAATAGTCTAAAAGTAATAATCAAACATTCGCTCACTTTTAGTGATGCATAGATATTATCAAAACCTTTCATTTATGGAGTCAGATGAAATAACGAGTAAACACATATGAGAAATGTATTGCATTTAACCCAAATTACTTTGAGAT
This sequence comes from Phoxinus dragarum, assembly GCA_033366665.1. Classification (NCBI taxonomy): domain Eukaryota; kingdom Metazoa; phylum Chordata; class Actinopteri; order Cypriniformes; family Leuciscidae; genus Phoxinus; species Phoxinus dragarum. Next base: position 12,778 of record JARPMJ010008672.1, on the reverse strand, counting down.
GCTGGAAAGATGGAACGCGCAAGAAACCTTCCCCGTGCTATTGGAAACCCCCATTGGACCAATATAGCGCGGCTTACAGTTGTCAAGTGGGAAAACACACACATTAAAGTATTTTCATTTCAACTACTACTCCCTGAGCTGATGTGGCAATATGATCCACAAATCAATTAATCATGGTAGATTCAGATCAGATGGCTATAAAAATGAATGTCCAATTCATCTAATCAGCAACATACATCCTTTAGCTTTTCTAAAGTTGCTGGTGGTAAAGAACAGGAAAAGAACAGTAAAGTCAACAGCAGAGAACCATGAGACAGGAAGTCAACAGGACACAAGAGGAGTGAGAAAGGAAATGTGGAGCGACAGAGACGTCAAAGGTGTCACAATAGCGCCTGAATCAATGCTGATGTGGGGGGTTTGGACAAATGATCCCTGGAAGGAAGTTTCAGATAAGATGTAACCGGGGGAAAAAACAGCATATACGGTCAAATATCAAAATAGTCTGTTTTATTCTCAATGTAATAAAGTTATAAACATGTCAGGCAGTGGTTTCACACTTCTTCATACTGCATTTGCATGAATATCAGATAATTTCTCTCCCAAACATTTAAATACAGTACATTTAATTAAAATGTTTCCTCTCATCTGAAATCCGATCATTCATCCGTAAGAACATGTAAAGCGAATTTCTATAACCACTGGTTTTGCAACAAACCTACATCTTTAAAAAAAACAATAAGAGCTCTCCCAGGCCAGGAAGAGCAGTTTAAACAAAAACAGGTTCAAGTACAGTACTTCAACAGAATGGCACAGAAGAGATGTTGTCCAGAGATTTGGTATGTCAGTTACACAAGCCTTGAATAATTTCTGCCACAAGCTTGAACTTCATAGATTCAATGGTGCTACATAAAGTCAAATGAACAAGTCTGCGCATTTATATGAATGCATCAATCAAATTAGACAACAATTATACACAATTTTCATTTATAATTATGTCAGGGACTAATAAAACTTAGACAAATGGGATTTTAACACTCAGATTGGTCTTTCAAAGGCTGAATCTCACGAAACTTGTGATATTGGGTTAAACCAAAAAAAATAATATATATATATATATATATATATATATATACAGTACTACTGAATATTTAAACAAAGGATTTTTTCCTAATCATTAAATTAATGATTAATTGGGGGGGGAATATGCTTATGATTAAAATAGTCACACACAAAAAATGAATGGATCCAAGAAAAGGCTTAATTTTTCTTCTGTACATATGCAAATATAAAAATATTCTCTTCTTTTGATTTTGGAGTTAAATGTGAGTTATCGTGAGATTCTCCCAAAAGACACTGTGGTAAGATAAAATATAAGACCTCTTGTATGCCTTTTGCATTGATGTTAAAAGCAAAATAATAATAAAATCAAGTAATAATAAAAAAAATGTGATAATTTTTCTTCATATCATAATAAGCAATTCTGCATAAGAGCTGTTTGCAGCGTAACCACTATTTTCTCTGAGGGAAGATTGTTGCATGATTGCTGCGCAAATACGATGCACCACCTTTTGTGCTGTTCCCAGCATGCCTGGAAGTCTTTCCATGACAAAACAGCAGTTATTTTATACTCGCATCTTAGCTTTTCTCAACTTTTTACACCCTGCTTCTGTTTTCTTTGGTTTGAGAGGGCGTTTCTCTCCTCCTTCACTTGTAATAATAGTTGTGAGTTTTCTATTTCTTGTCTTTTGTGGTCCAAACCTCATCCTCCTCAGCTCCAGCTGGTGTCATATTTAGTCCAGCCCTCAGGGGGACCCAGATAAATTCTTCGTCCACGGGATATGAAGCTGACTACGCCCCTGTAACCGGCACGGGGAACCCCTGACTTCAAATCGTCCATAACTCCCAAGTTGCGGGCCAGCACTTTAAAGCTGTCTCTACTGGAGTACTGAACTCGAAATGGCCCAGAACCTTTCAGGCTTCCACCTTGTTGTAGTTCCTCCACCTTCACCAAAGGGGCGATATACACTTCTTTTTCAAAGGTTTCATCGTACTTCTCCTTGACCAAGTAGGACAAGTCCAGTTTAGTGAAAGGCACAAAATCAGTATTGAGTTTTATGTAGCGCAAATACTGGTCAAAAAATTGACCCAAACTGACGCCTTTACGTCCGAAAGTTATAGTCCTCGAGATCTCGGGGCGAATGCACGAGCGGTCCTTCCGCTGCTCAGGTTGCCGCATCCAGTCGTCCCAGAATGCCTTGGGCCACTTGGGCTCCAACTCTGCCCAGACTTCCTTCAAAAGCATCCATCCAAGGCCAGGAAAGAAATCTGTCCGGTAAAGAAGGTCAGCCTTGCCCGGGTCGACCAGCCCGTCCCGTCCATTATCATTCCAGGCGGAAATGCACCACAGAGTCGGATCCGAGCTCAATATGGGGTAGAGAGCACGGAAATACTCGAAAAAGTCTGGGGCCACCTATAAGATGAAATAAGAGCAGTTTTAAGACATTAAGATGAACTGATGATGAACAGGAAACTATTTCTAAACTATCTGGACAGAAATGGCTAGTTCAAGGCTAAGGTCCTGTCGGTTTGGTCCGCCAGTTGGCTGCTTTATAACAATGTACAAAATATGTGTTTGGGCCTTAGGTACTCTCACTGGTGCTTGCTTAACTATGATGCTCAGTAGAGATTTAGAGTTAATCCACTGACCAGTTAAATGTGCTAATCAAATAAGTTTAAGTACTAGTATAAGTTCTCTAACTAAAACATTTTTGTCCACCAAATCAAACTCATGTGGCGACCACCAGATCTGGTGCAACCAGCATGCCGAAAAAAGGAAATGATATCATAGAGAGGACTGTGCAGACACTCATGACTGTGTATTAAAGACAGTTATGTTATTTATTTATTTTTAAATGACACGGCATGTTTAGTGCAGGTTTTAAAATGTCATCATGTGGTGCAATTCCCCAAAAGCATAATGATTTGTAATTTGTAAAAAAAAAAAAAAAAAAAAAAAATATATATATATATATATATATATATATATATATATATATTCCAGTAAGGAAAGTATGTTCTTACTTTTTACGTGGTTATTTAAAAAAATTTCCTCTTGAAATTATAAAACCACATGTATACAAAGAGTACACTCAAAGTCTATTTTAAGTGTGTCCTAATCTATATTTTTAAAAGATTTGTCCATGCCATATTCATCGATAACTGTTATTTGTCATTGTTTAACTCCATTTCACCTTGAGTATGAAGGTTTGCCATTTCAACAAAAATTGTAAATTCAACGTCGCCACGACAGCCATCAAAGGACACAGTAAGAAGTATGCAAAAAACATGTTTGCCTGAATAGCAAAGTTAAACAAGGACCTTGATCCCTTCCTTTAGAGAACTCGTGACAACAGAACTGGAGCTTTTACCGCTGTCCTATTAATGGGTTTTTTTGGGTGCATAATGCATATTAGACTTTGTAATCAGTTCACCTGTGAGAATTTCAAAGGAAAGGGTTCAGAAATGTGAAAATTAAAATATTCCCTATGAACGAGAGAAAAGCTCTTTTCAAAATTCCTCTCCATGAATTATAAGAGGAAAATTGTGACTTACTTTCAGATATGGTACTATTCAGACCTGGTTAACATATGATGCTCAAATGCAGGATGAATATGACAACATTGAGTACTAGTCATAAATGACAACATATTCATGATCTTACCTCCAAGTCGTCCTCCACAATGACCACTGTGGAGTAAGCAAAGACATTGAACACTTGGTTCAGAGCCCAACGGTAGTGCCTGGAGATCTTGTAGTAACCCTGGAACTTCCTGTGATCAGGTCGCACTGGAATGTCTGCAAGATCCGGTTGGCTGATGTGGGTTATCTGACTGCCATAGGAGCCAATCATCCTTGCCGTATCTGCATGGCCACAGTCCTGGCTCACAATGATTGGATAAAGCTCAGCAGAAGGACGGTACTGTATCAATTTATCCAAACTCCTCTTCACTGTTACTCTGTCACAGGCAATGACGAGAATTGGGATAATGATTTGAGGGCTTGGTTTAGTAAGGCCTACTTCATTTCCCGCAATTTGCTTGTTTTCTTGGTCCAGTTCCTCATCCTTCGTGACCAGCCGAGGTGGCGTAACCATTAGAGTCTGTGTATTTTTCGTAACAGTTTTTGTATCATCTACAATTTTATGACTTAGAGGAACTGCAGGAATTTGCTGAAGTTTTTTCGGCTGCTCAATGTTCTTTTCATATTTTGTGTCCTCAGATTCCCTCTTTCCCAATTCTTTCCGCTGTTCCCATAGTTCCCTGTGACTCTGTATCTGTTTGAGGAGCTTCTTCTGAGTCTCCAGTTCCGATTCTACTTCTTCGGCCAATCTGATCACTTCAACGGCCAATCCGTTAGTTCCACCCACTTTTGCTCCCCATTCCTCTCCGGCCCCTGGTTCAGCTCCGCCTCCCTCACCAAGTCGGCCAATGGGAGGCCTCCCCCATAAGAAGAGGAGGAGCAAGGCGTTCCAAGCGACAAACAGAAATGCTCCACACAAAATAAGAGATCCTTTCTTGCGAACCATGGCCCAGTGACACCACACAAGGGACTGTAGTGAGGAAAATGCTATAAAACGGGGAAAAGGAAGATATACAATTTAAAGATGAGGATAAACCCAAAAATAAATAATCACAGATAAGAGAGAGGTACAGAACAGTTAAGGCCTGTTTAATGCCTCATGATGTAGTCATTGTGCTGCTGGATAATATTTACTGATTTTGATCAAGTAATAGCAAGAATAAAGAAAATCTGGTGCATCTGATAAACTTATGTTTACTTTGTATAGAACACAATATTCATAGAAAATTTGTGTTGAAAATTTGAAGTGGATCAAAACCTTTAATCAAAGTTATACATGAATTTTGAACAATACCCGTTCTTGTCTTAGGACAACTTTGATGAACTTTTTTGATCCACTTCAAATGTTGACTACTGTATTTAGTTTGATAATTATTTGTATTTTCTACATTATTAATATCTAACTTCACTATAACAATGTTGTATACACTTACTTACCACTTTATTAGGTACACCTGTTCAACTGCTCATGAACACAAATATCTAATCAGCCAATCACATGGTAGCAACTTAATGCATTTAGGATGTAGACATGGTCAAGATGATCTTCTGAAGTTCAAACTGAACATCAGAATTTGGAAGAAAGGTGATTTAAGTGACTTAGAACGTGTTATGGTTGTTGGTGCTAGACGGGCTGGTCTGAGTATTTCAGAAACTGTTGAGCTACTGGGATTTTCACACACAACCGTCTCTAGGGTTTACAGAGAATGGTCTGAAAAGAGAAAATATCCAGTGAGTGGCAGTTCTGTGGGTGAAAATGCCTTGTTGATGCCAGAGGTCAGAGGAGAATGGCCAGACTGGTTCGAGCTGACAGAAAAGCAGCAGTAACTCAAATAACCACTCACTATAACTGAGCTATGAAGAAGAGCTTCTCTGAACGCACAACACATCGAACCTTGAAGCAGACGGGCTACAGCAGCAGAAGAACACACCGGGTGCCACTCCTGTCAGCTAAGAACAGGATACTGAGGCTACTATTCACACAGGCTCACCAAAATTGGACAAGAGAAGAATGGAAAAACGTTGCCTGGTCCGATGAGTCTCAATTTCTGCTGTAACATTCAGATGTTAGGATCAGAATTTGGCATAAACAACATAAAGCATGGATCCATCCTGCCTTGTATCAACTGTTCAGGCTGCTGGTGGTGATTTAATGATGTGTTGGATATTTTCGGCACACTTTTTGCCTCTTAGTTCCAATTGAGCATCGTTTAAATGTCACAGCCTACCTGAGTATTGTTGCTGACTATGTCCATCCCTTTATGACCACAGTGTACATCTTCTGATGGCTTCCAGCAGGATAACGCACCATGTCACAAAGCTAAAATCATCTCAAACTGGTTTCTTGAACATGACAATGATTTCACAATACTCAAATGACCTCCACAGTCACCAGATCTCAGTCCAATAGAGCACATTTGGGATGTAATGGAACGGGAGATTTGCATAATGGATGTGCAGCCGACAAATCTGCAGCAACTGTGTGATGCTATCATGTTAAAATGGGCCAAAATCTCTAAAGAATGTTTCCAGAACCTTGTTTAATCTATGCCACAAAGAATTAAGGAGAGCTTGATTTGAAAGTATATTATGAATAATATATTATTGATATATAAATTATATATTTTAAATGATATTTATTAATAACATTAATAATTATTAAATTATAAAATGTATATAGTTTTATATATTAAAATGTATTTTTACAGGCTTTACAGTCTCAGTGTTAACTCAGTCTAAGTTCCATTACCATTGGGGAATTTCTGTTGTTTGAACAGAAGTTGACAGTTTGTCTTGAAATCAGCTGACTGCAGTTATGATGAATCACCCATTGAAGCCAGTTACCCACAATTCAACCACAATCTCGTGTGATGGCTCCGACTACATTTATCACTGCATGTCTTGTCCTTACATTCACATCATGTCGTAGTGGTGTTTGGATGATAAACAGTGAGGCATGTAAAGAAGAAGTTTATCGCAGTATGATTACCCTTAAATCTTTCATTCACTAACGGTCTCGCCCATGTTTCATCTGCACAACAGCTGCCTCCATCTCGAACACAAATTAGAGTATTTCATTCACCCCACTCCACAGGAGGGCTTTAGGAAGTACAAACTTCCCAGCATGCTTTGAAAACTATATGCAAACCCAGCTCTTGGCAGGCTAAGGGCACTCCAGAGTAATTAAATCTGACAGTTTGATCAGACCGCCGTGCGCCATCATTGCGAGAGAGCACTCCATAATTATCATGACAGTCAATGATGATTTTTTTTTTTTCACAGTCAGGTGAACTGAACCAAAAATCACCAATAAGATATCACGCTAAAGCCTCCTACTGTGTTTTTAGAGAAATTCTGGAGTTCTCCCAGTTAGCTGACCCCACATGTCTTTGGGCGGCAGGGGCAGACTGAGGCTACTAACAAGAGCTAGCCTATTTTTTCTAAGTGGGCCATACCAACGTAATTTGTAAACCAGAAAGGAATTTCCTTCTAAATGGGGCCTGCAATTCCCGAGAGTGAAATTCGGAAAGATTCAGTCTATATGTGGTCAGTTTCACAATTCGCTATTTTATGTTACCATGTGTCATGATCAATGAACAGAAGTCTGTCATTGGCAAAAGAAGAGTCCTTGCGAGCTGCCAGCCAGGAAGAACTGAACATCTGCCCACCCTAAAACAGAAACGTGGCATTGCCCAATGGTTCCTGTGTGGATTTACGAGGTCATAAATATGCGTTGAGTAAGCACTTTTTCATTAGAGACAAAACCCCTGGCACTCATGAAAGATGGCACAAAATTATGCAGGCATAGTCTATCCGCGTAAGAAAAACAACATTATCCAGGTGGACTCCAGCACTGGAAACTGAAATTGAGAAAGGCAGACAGGCTGACAGAATTGATTCTTAAGAGTAAATACACGTGCAAACAAGGGTCATCTGGAGTCTAATAATCTAATTACTAACTGTAATTTCTACTAATGGACACCTGGGTTTTACACAAGAAAATATTCATGCTTATAGTCAATATACACTACTACTGTTTAAAATGTTTTTTTAGTGTTTGGGAAAAAAACCTCTTATGCTCACCAAGGCTGTATTTATTTGATCAAAAGTACAGTAAAACTATTTAAAATAACTTATAAAAATAACTAATATATTTATTCCTGTGATGCAAAGCTGAATTTTCAGCATCATTACTCCAGTCTTCAGTGTGACGATCCTTCAGAATTCAGTCTAATACGCTGATTTACTGCTCAATAAATATTTTTTATTACTATCAATGTCGAAAACATTTCTGCAGCTTAAGATTTTTTTGCAGAAACTGTGATACATTTCTTTATGATTCTTTGATAAATAGAAAGCTTTTATTTGAAAAGAACAGCATATATTTTGCGAGGGTATTTTTCAGACCTGTAGATCATTTGCTTTGTTCCAAAAATGATTTACAGTCAATTACAATTTCTTCTTGGTTCGGTTTGCTTTCACAAGGCAACATTTCTAAATGGACCAAAATGTGTAAATAAAAACTCCTCTCATTTTTCACCTGTTAATGTTCCGGTGTTGTGCCGAATTCTGTGTATTGAGCTAATCCTAATCCTAACCCTACCATCATGTGTACGGTCACATAATTCGATGGGTCACAGAATTTGGTATAATGGGATTCCATTAATAGCAGTCATCTATCAGGTTGGATAGATAACGGATCTGTGGGCTTATTGTGGCTTTCTTTGTAGCTGTCGTTATACTACATTATCATTTTGAGCATGAATCAAGGACATTCCTACCTTGTACCTATTTTTGAGAAAAGCAATTAGGCGCCATTTTAAAATAATGCTTCGTCTTTGCTCTAACCCACGATACATTTTGAAAGGCATTATCAAAACAAACTGCAGATTTTCACGCAATGTACGTCATCATTACCCATCATACATTGTGATAGAGCCTGGTTCGCTGGTTCGTTGGGTCGTATTGCTTTCTCACCACAAGCAAACAGCTCCAGAGTTCATTTTCAAGCGGGCCAGGACAACCACGTTCTGGCAAACTCAGAATGATTGTTTCGGTGTAGATTGCCGTTTTTATATACCTTAACGAACAGAAGTAGTGCTGCATAACGATTAATCGCAACTAATCGTTTGCAGAATAAAAGTTTTTGTTTACATCATATATGTGTGTGTACTGTGTATAATAATTCTGTATATATAAATATACAAACATGCATGTATAATTTTAAGAAAAAATCTATTTATATGTTAAGTAGTTATAATTATATATAATATAAATTATATTTAAATATAAAAATTTATATAAACATGTAAATATTACATGTATACATGCATGTGTGTGTATTTATAAATGCATAATTATTTTACACAGTACACACACATTTATGATGTAAACCAAAACTTTTATTCTGCAAACGATTAGTTGCGATTAATCGTTATGCAGCCCTAAACAGAAGTAATGGAGTAAACACAACTGGTTCCGAAACAAGTGCTCTATACGAGCCAGGTGTGAAACAACCTAAAAGTCTTTACTGTCACTGCTGAATAAAAGTATTAAAAAATGACCCCAAATTTCTGAACCGTAGTGTGCACATATGAGATACAAAATTGCAGAAATTAGCATTAATCTCTCAAATGACCTAAATCTGTTCATCAAATAAAGCGACTGTGTCTCTGCAGAAGACTTGAAAAAAATCAGTTGATTCATATGGATTTATTTTACAATCTCTTTTTAAACATTTTTAACAGTCAATGTTATGGGTGAATAGCCTTTCAATGGAGGGAGGGACAAAAATCTCTCAGATTTCATTTAAATATCTTCATTTGTGTTTCGAAGATGAACAAAAGACTTATGGGTTTGGATTTGGAACGACGTGAGAGCGAGTCAATGATGACAGAATTTTTTAGGTTAAAAATGTTTAAAAAAATGTAACAATCTGCATCTGAAGCTAAATCGTTCCACAGGAAATCTACAGCTAAAAAACGACCTGCTTTCCTTTCTGACATTAGTCAGATACTGTTCAGCTAAATAAACTGTTCAATGACAAAGTTCATTCATTGTTTGTGGCAGACACTGAGCCGCACACAAAAGTCAATACAGGGTCATGCGACTGCTCATCATTCTATCCACACCACACACAACACTGTGAACATCAAACGCATTTCCATTTCATATACTAGTGCTAAAGGGTTAAACGATACTATGAAACAGCCTAAGAGTTACAATGTGACAACAGGCATAAAAAACACACCTAATAAAGTGCTTTGCACAGGAAAGGTGTCTGCTGTGCCAATAATAACCCCAGTAATCTTCTGGCTGCAAGCAAGTAACTAATCTCCACTTAACCCTTAGTAAAGATGTCTAAGTCTAACTACTCACTCACGAATCTACAATCAGCAGGACAGACGGAACCATTTAGGCCGTGATGGGTTTGAAACTCGCCTCATGCTTTTTTCCTGAGGAATAAACAAGACAGAAACACAAACAGTTCCCAGTTCTGCCTGCACGCATGCTTTAAGTGTAAAGTTTCATCAAAAACACCTGGAATCAAATGTGTCCACTAAACAGAAGATTTTTAACACAGGCAAAAGACAAGATTGTACATATAAAGATTTCTAAAGAAAGAAGGAGAAAAAGGGCAAAACATTATACATACAAAAAAAGCAAGAGACGCTAAGAGATCATGAAGACCACAGTCCAAGAACAAATCAACCACAAAGTAAAACAAGATGTCCCAAAGTTGCCTATTTGGCAGTGGATCGTGTGGAACAGATTAGAGGTATTGTTAAGCATTACCTGGACACAAAGCAGATTATGTTTCCCCGTCTCTCCCCCAAGTATTCACAAGGAGCTGATCGGCAAGAAACAGATGAGCGAAAGGGGAGGGCAGTAGAAAGGAAAGGGGAGGGAAGTACTGTACCCATGTAAAGAGCCAACACTGCCAGTTAACGCTTGAAAGAACTTTTAACACCCTCCTTCTCTTGCATTAACACGTGACACCCTGAAAGGTTCATTTATAAAGATGGAAGGTCAGCGGTTTTACAGTTCTAACCACAAAATGTAAGAACTAGAAATTAGAACATTAGAAATGTAGGGTTAAACAGGAGAATAAATGAAGAATAAAATGCACCATGGAAGCTATAATTATTGTTATATATTGCTACAGTTATGGTTACTTAAAGTAAAACAGTGGGAAACCAACCTTAGCCACCACTGGAAAAATTAAAGGAATATTTTTAAACCTTAAACTGTTTACAGACAATCTCATTTTTATTTATTATGATACAGATTAATACAGTTAGTTCTGGTTAGTGTTATTTTAGTATTATTTATAGCCTATATAGAAGCTTTATAACTCAGTCAGTCAGAATTGTGAGCTATAAACTCGCAATTGCAATAAAACCTTTTTCTTTTAAAAAAAAGATATATCTCATGACTTTTTATCTCACAACTCTGACTTTTTTTTTCTTGCAATTGCATGGTTACATAGGCCTATTGCAATTCTGACTTTTTCCGCTCAGAATTGCTTAATATAAACTCGCAATTGCGAGTTATAAAGTCAGAATTAAAAGTCAAATGCGAGAAAAAAAGAGATAAAAAGTCAAATGCGAGGAAAAAAAGTCTGAATTGTAAGATAAAAAGTTGCAATTCCGTGGCGGAAACAAACTTCCACATAATAGCCTATAGTATTATTCATATTTTGAATTTGCTTTAATTTTTATATTTTCAGTTTCATTTTACTTTAAGCTTTAGTATTTTTGTTATGTGAATGCTATGGCATTTTTATTAGCTTTCTGTCAAATATTTCTATTTAGCTTTAAGTTAAGTTATTTTAGTACTTTAAATTAAACTTATTTCAGTTAATTGCAAAGGGAACATTTCTCATTTTCATAATTGTTTTTTTTTATTGTCTAATATTTTCATTTTCATTTTGATACACGCAAACAATTTTTAATAGTTTTAGTTAACAATAATAATGCTGGTCCAGGTCCTTGAATTTGATTGGCCTAACACATAACCTACATATTTATTTACTAAACTTCTTCCATTTTACATGTTATTTGCATAGGCTACTGTAGTACTTTATATTATTCTATTAGTTTTTAAATAAGTTTCCATAATAGGGACACCTAACAGGATTTTTTAAAAAGCGCTTAAGAAACTCAAAGAAATACACGACATGAGCACAACTGATCCACATGTATTTGCCCGAGGATGAGGGTAAAGTAGTAGAGTGTTAAGTTATAGTGTAAGATGACGTGGCATTGTGGTTTAACTTGTACAACATGCTTGACCGGTAAAGTGTGAGTCGCACAGCTGAAGTCTGTCATCACAAACACTAGCAGGTCCAGAACACACACTATTGAGTGGACATGATGTTAAAGGTTCAACTGGACCGCCTTTCCCTTTTGATCCTTAGAAAGAGATACACTAAACCTGCCTGAAGCTACAAATCATGCCAGAATACGAGGGTCATCTTAAAAATGATGTATTCATAGATGCATTCTGGTCTTCAAAACAGTTTCGCATTCACACAGGGGAAATCACAGTGGTCTTTAATATAACAGTGGCTAACACTTATACACACCACAAACCACGACCGCTCTCACCTTTCATCATCTCTGAACAGGGTGGTGTTAAACGGCGAGATGGCCGTGACCGAAGAGATGCAGACCGTCAGAATGAAAGCTTCACTTTTCACTCTTCATCATCATCCTCATCGGTCCCCTTCACTCGGCACTGCTGTCAATATTCGGCTCTTTCCATTCCTGCAGCTGTCGCCCATTTCAATCTCTACCCTATTATGTGTGTGTGTGCGCTATCCCGCTCAGTGTTTCACATCCGGTGATGTCTGCAGCGATCTGAGCTGGCGAGGTGAGAACGTGCGGTTTCGGGTTTAAACGTCCGTATTTGCAGCTCTGCACTGATGGAGGGCTTCATTTGATGCCGCCGCTCTGTGTGTGTGTACAGTCAAAGCGATTCTCCACTTCCGGATTGACTCATTAAGTAGGACCCCGCCCCCCCTCTCGCTTCCATCCCCTTCGCCATTTCCCTAGTAACATGCCTTAGCAACCGTCGCGAGGTGGTGATGGGCAGCTGAATGATATTACATATAGTTACATATGCTATAAATTAATAA